>JAFBJS010000618.1:0-24662 GCA_016785265.1 Paraplagusia blochii | reverse complement strand
CTGTATAAAAAAACAGTTACTAAGTGTAATTAATAAAGAATAGTTTCTACCTAGAAAAAAAAAAAAATTCAATACCATTATGTTTTCCAAAGTGGTGGTTTAATGTTGGATGTGAATATCCTCAGGTTACTACTAAACAGACAAGGTCACTCCACTCAATGGCTGGAATGTCACTATAAATAATAATAATCAAAAAAAAAGTCAACGATGATGGAGAACAACTTGGCTGAGACTGGGGCACATTAAGCAAACATAACTGTACTGGAGGATTTGCCGTGCGTTGCATTCCAGAGGCTAGTCCAATCATCTGTCACCAGGTTGGGTCTGAAACTTATATAAATATATATGTAAAAATAAACCTTCACCCTTTCCATTTTCCATGCTTCCATTTCACAGATAATACGATGTAATGAAGTGGAGATCAAAAGGCTTTGACGCCAGGCCCAGGTACAATGAAAGCTGGAGTGTTTTCACCCTGAGGGTAGTGGGGTTGTTGAACGCGACACCTTGAAATGATGAGAAGTGGATTCATGTGTGGATGACTAGAACTTTTTTTTTTCCTGCAAGGCTGCCCTACGGCTTTGTCTACAGGAGATGGAGGACATGTCTCAGATCTACGTACTGAAGGACAATTGTAATGCGTGACTCAGTGTGTGATGCTGTGCTCAGCTTTGATGGCTCGGTTGCATGTGTGGGCTGGATAGTGTTGAGTGGAACCCATATTTGCCTCCAAAAGCCTTATCAGCTATCAACGATACATGTCATATTTCAACAGGTTCCTCCACTTTCTGCCCTTATACTGTACTATGTCTCACACTGCGTCTATGTCTCACACTAACCCTAACCTTCAGGGTAGATATACAGTTTGCCAGGATTTATACAAATTAATATATAGAGGGAGAGATTAAATATAAAGCTGACAGTTCCCAACAGTTCCCATATACATATACGTATATGTATACATACATATATACCAGTATACATATATGTATAGATACATATATACATATACGTATACATACATATATACATATATGTAAACATACACACATATATACACACACACACAAATATACATACATTTAATCAATCACCATCACCATATATATATATATATATATATATACATATTTATTTTATTTTTTTTGTATATATGTATGTATGTATGTACATTTTTTACTTGAGTCCTGGTCTCATTTGATTCAAGGTAGTGAATTGTATTTAGTCTTTATTCTAGTACAATTTGGGCACAAGGTTCTCAAGCAAAGTACATATTTCCATTTTGTGTAATTTATGTCAAACTGCAATCAACAATGTACAGTTTTAAATTATCCTATAATTGAGTTTTAAACATTCCAGTACATAATTCATTTTATACCGTAATGAGGTCGTAAAGGAGACTTTTGAAAACCTGGCGATTTACTAAGCATCCACACATAATTGCTATTTACAGCATATCTAGATTCAAAATAATAATAAAAAATTACTGTGCTGTTAACGCTATAAACAGAAAGCACTTCTAGACACAGCAATGGCAGCCAAGTATTATTTTGTTAGGTTATAAACACGAAGTCTTTTAGAATAAAATACTGTTTTTTCAAAACATAGAAGGTAAAAAAGGCAACTAAGGAAAAGAAATCGGAACTCAACAAATTTTTGCCTTTCTTTGGCTGCATAAATCTATCCGCCTAGTTCAATATTTTATTGTTACAATATCTACACCACAACCATAAATGGAAAAGTTCCTGATTACCAATGACAACATTAAAAGATAGAAAAATACAAAAAAACACAACTTAATTAGTAAAACCACACCCAGCAATAAGGCAACACCAACTCCTAGATAATGGGTGGGCAAATATTTTGATGGATTGAGCAATTGTGTCAACTTTTATCTTTCTCAATGCCATCTTTAGGGAAAACACAGTCATTGCAGGGAAAAGGCAAAAATAAAATCCTAATACAAAAGAATTTTATAATTTGAAAAAATTTGGCGGGCCAGACTAAAGAACTTAGCGGGTCGTACTTGGCCCTCAGGCCTTAGTTTGCCCAGATCTGTCCTAGATGAACCCAATAGAACAGTTTATGTCTTTAAATTGACAAGACAGTGACTTTGTATACACCGTGTTGTGTTTACGTACCATGGTTGCCATACCACCGTTTTTTTATCTAGAATATTCTAGAAGAAAGTCTACTCTAACATTGAATTAACTCTTATCATACTTTTATGAGAAAAGTGTAAATTTTTCACTTAGACTAAAATATACAGCTACTCTGGTTCGACATATCTGACATCAATTTCAAACCCCAAAAACCGCCTAGACAGAGGCTGCTTAGGATGATACAGTGTTTGGGGTTCGAATCCCCCCACCACCTCCTCCACCTCCTCCTCCTTGCTCCTCACCCCTCCCTTAATGTTACGGCTAGACAAGAACCCAACCGATATCTGTGTAGTTCACAAAACTCACACAGGACAGACAGAGCATCGATAAAAGATTACAGGAACTCACAGAGGTGACTTTACATCAATGTAGGGCACAGCGTGAAACAGCGGAGAGAGACGTAGCGGACGAAAGAAGAATAAGCGGGACATGCTCGCAGTGGAGCCACAGAATGAGTTCATTCCTCAGCGGAAAACAAAGCAGCGGACTGAAAAGTTTGGCTTCTAGCACCGGCGGGCTAACATGAATGGCGACTAACCGGCAGAGAGTTTCGAGTCTTACCTGCGGTTCTCAGAGTTGTTGACTTCGGAGAGAGGAGAGCAGAGGAGCGGCAGCCTGTCTGTGTCTTCTCTCCACCACACTAGGAGTTAAAACCAAAGTGGACAGACAGACAGACAGGCCCCGCCTATCCACATCCGAGGGAACGGCCAAAAGATTACAAAATTCCCAAAAAAAAAAAGTTCGATTTTTTTTTTTAAATTAGTCTTTTATGTGTTATGTTTATGTGCGACTTCCAAGTTACTGACAGTTACTTGGATTTTTGGAAGCTTTTTAACCTAAAAATCTACATCTAAAATCTAACTAAAAAAAATAAATAACTCAGAGCAGACAGCCAATGATCTGAACTGTAAAAAACAGTTGCCAAACTCAGGCCCAAATGTGGCCCACATTGTAATTTTATTTGGCCCGCAAGATTATATTAAATCTGTAGTACACTAAGCCCACCAGTGGATAGTCTATAAATACTGGCAGAGTTTGTAGTTTTAGCTGAGTATGTGCTATGTTACAGGTTAGTTTAAGTTCAGTGCTTCTTATTATTTTCTGTTACCCCCCCCCCAGCAAGAATTCACGCCCCACCACCACCACCCACTCTCCGTCGTAACTATAAATAACAGCATTTGTCTATAAAATAGTTCCAGGTACACCTCTGCATAACATCGTATCCTTGTTAACATAAACAAGATTTACCTTAAAGATGAACTGGAGCTGGGAAGAAAGTTTTAATCAAAATTTTATTTCTCATGTGTCTATAATGTTAATGCTTTGCTTAAAAAAGATTCTATATGGAAAAACATACACCATGTGTTTTGGGGAGAAGATGGAAAAAGACAAATGCTGTCAATTTTGAATTAATAAGCCATTGATTTCTTTCACAAGCCTGTTTTTAATGATATTCAGTAGGAAACGTCAATGTGTTAAAACTTTCCCTATTTTATCTTATGTTACAAAAGCAACTTAATTCCAGGAGAACAAAAAAGTAAAAATAAACATCTAGTTCTATCTATCTATCTACCTATCTCTCTCTCTCTATCTATCTATCTATTTATCTATCTATCTATCTATCTAGCTTTCTATCTATCTAATCTATCTATCTATCTATCTATCTATCTATCTATCTATCTATCTACCCATGCATTCAACTATCTAATAGCATTTTAAACAATAGGTTATTTATCTTAAATAAAGGGGGTGCTTAGAACTGTTTTATAGCTGTAGTCTTGCACGAGGCAATAGAACCCTCTTGGTTGAGGAGTTAAAAAACTTTAATTTCCAGTTTGCTAATAAAACTCTTTAACCTGGACCATGACCTGGATGATCGATTCTTCATAAATAGGAGACAAAGAAGGCATGAAGAAAAAGCCATCTTCCAGAATTCCACAAAGAAAGAATTCTCTACAAACAAAGGTGCCTCGACTTTAATCATCTCCAGTGACCCTAACTACAGGCATTGGTCTTGGAACTGTTAGACGTACAGTACTCTTGAACAGGCACACGTCTACTTTTCTGGCTGACGCTGTCTATGACCAAGTTCTGCTGTTAAAACATTGCGGCCACTTCTCAGACCTCACTCACAAAGCATTTACAAGGCCCCTTCTGAGCCCCCTCCTCATTCCCCCCCAAAATTAAAAATCAAAGGTGAGGAATGAGCGCTGCATTCCTGAACGCTGAAGTGACGTGACTTAAGGTGGAAAGTGCCCTTTATGGATATGTGATTACAAGAAATGTTCTAACAAGAAAAACTGAATTTCCAGGCAGACCCCCAGCAAATACAGTACATTACTGTTCCATGAAAGTAGCTACACCTTCAACGAAGAGCCATAAAAAGTATTATTGTACTACACTATTGTTCATTTATTTATCTTGACAACTTCACCCACTGGGCTGCAGTGACTACCAGTAGTCTTTATTCAAGGTAAGTGTCGACCCGGAGAGTTGTCAATTACAGGCCACATTTAGAGTCAAACTAGCGTTTACACTAACCCTCTTTTCTTGAGTCTGTGGTTAATTAAGAGTGAAAAATCATCGTACTCCTGCACTCTGCTGGACAACGGAGGAAAAATCTGGTGCTGACAGTTTGAGAGATAGAAATACTGTATATATCCAAACTGACTGATGGTTTGTTGGCAGCAGGGATTGGACCAATCGTCAACGAGATAGAAAGCATGGACACGAAACCCTACATCATGGAACAACATGGACCTGGGTAAGGGAAGTTACAATTACTATCATAATAATCTGGGGATGTCTTATAATATCATCAGATCCATATTAGCAATATTACGTGTTATCTGTAAGTATCGTTACGATTTTTTTTCTTCGTTAATGAAATCCCCATTCTACCAACTAACTAACGCCCGAGTTTGGATAAATAATGTATACCCTGAAGATAGTTTTGCGAATAAGTAGCTGTACATCAAAGTGAAACTCACTAGATGGCAGCATAGTAGCTCATTTAATTGATGTTATAAGAGTGGAAATTAACCCCATTAACTATACTACATGCTAATGGCAAAACTACTTTATATTATTTGTCAATGTGCTGGTGGTGACATTGGTGGTTTAGTATAAAGGATTCGGGTTCAACTCCATTACCTGCCAGGTTATCAGTGAGCTGTTCTGATCATCATAGCACTGTTCTGACATTGTCACCACGAAACCTGCATCCTGATAACAGATAAGCAGATGAATAAAGGAATTTGTTCTTGTAAATATATAATATCAAAAAATATTTGTATTTATGTGTCTCTTTCTACATTTAACCCATCACCAAAGTGAACAGTGGGCAGCTTTAAGCCCCGTGAGTGGGACAATGCCATGCAAAGTAGACCCCAGTGGTAACTCAGCAGCTGGTGGACTCGAACCTGAAACCCACCAGACGCAAATCCTCTTCCTTAACCACTAAGCCACCACTGCCTATATTTGATATCGGTAAAAAGTTCATATTAAACATCGCTGAGATCATAATAAACAACAGAAGCAACAAAAAATTAAATCCATGACCTTTTTCTCTCCAAGCCACCATCTCCATACCTGGAGCATTAATCCTCGCCCATGACAATAATGCACTAGTTTTTTCTCCACACTCTGCGTCTGCATTATTTTCCTTGGATCTGATTTGAAAGAAGTGCAGTGTCATGTTTAATTCCCCCCACCGAGTTGCAGCTCTTCTATTTGTGACCTCTCCTCTGTCAGCACTTCTGCTGAGGATGCACGGAGTTGGGAGGTGACAAGCACAATAGCTCCACTGTTCCACTTTCTACTATGAAACGGCATCATGTAGACACTGCCCCACATTGTCCGCCGCCATAAAACAATGGAGCGCAGGACAAAGAACAAATTTAACAGTGTAGGCCTCTGGTGCAGAACCTGGCACCACGTGGCTTTGTGGGCCTTTACTTCCAAGTAAAAGCTAGAAAACAATATCCCTTTTTTTAAGATGAACAAATAATTTCTTATTTTTATTCTGATTCTCTTCAATCACATCAAAAATATATTTCCAGAAACATCCTCTTGACATGATTCGGCCGTAGCAGGGTAATATTTCCAGGTAATACAATGCCAAGGCATCACAGATGGCCATGTTCTATTTTTGCCTCCTACGCTCAGGTGTTCAGCTCAACCACACACTTCACTTTATCCTCCGCCTTAAGAACAATTGAGTCCCGTGGCTGATAAAAAAAGGAAGCCCTAAAACAAACAACGGTGCACGTTTCAGCCTGGGCGGTGCCAACAGTGGTGGAGACGGAGACCATATGGACACAAGTCCGTGTTTATCCGGTCGCAAACACAGCAGCTCTCGGCGCTTGTGCTTCCTGTACGTTCTCCTCAGCTGCTGCAGAGAGATGTGTGGATCCTCCGGCGCCTCGGGCCGGTGGATTTTTTGCAATGCCACCTGACAAACAGGGCTTCAAAATATTACATCAGATAAAACACAGCCAGTGGTGAATGTTTTAACACTGCGTTGGCTTTAATGAAACTTTGAATTCTCCACATTTCATCATTTTCTCCTATCGAACATCTCTCGGCCAACTTGTTTATAACTATCATTAAAGGTGAGGATGGCATTCGGCTTCAAAGAGAACTTAACCTTGTGTCCACTAATGTAGCTCTTCGTGTTCTTCATTTTCTTTTTCTTTTTTTCATCAAGTCGCTGCCTGTTGTTATGCAACGGCAGTAACACCTGGGTGGATTTTATGCTGCAAAATTCAGGCCTTATTAGATCCAGAGGAATTCTAATATAATCAGCATCTGGCCATTTAAATCTTGTAAAACACATTAATGTTTGACATGAACTTGAAATGAAGTAACAAGCCTCGCAGCCTGAATAGGAAGGTACTGTATTTATGATGGATGATTGGTATCTACAATGCCTTAGGGGTTCAGCTTATCGATGTGCATACCAAATACCTGCAGCATCCGGAGCAAAATCCCTGCATTTTTATTAATCTGATCTGCCTCCTGTTCTCTTCCCCGTCCGTCTGCCGAGTACTGTCAATCACCTGGATGCCAACCGAGGACAGCTGTAAACATTAGGAGCATTTCCCTTATCTGAGGCACATGTTTGAGCTTTGCACTAAAAAAAACCTGAATGGCAAAATGCCTTGTGATCAATATCATTTTCAAGCCTTTTTGGAAATCTTAGAAGGAGAAGAGAAAATTTACTCTGTAATGTTCTCATCCACTTATCTGTCACCAGGTCTCAGGGGCCGCAGTCTCCACGACTGCCACACAAATCACACTGCACCATACTGTCAGCCTTCCTGTAGGTGAAATTGCCACTGGTTGGAAGAAAGGAAGGAAAGAAGGAAGGAAGGAAGGAAGGAAGGAAGGAAGTAAGAAAGGAAGGGAGAAAAGAAAGAAAATCCTTGTCATTGTGACATTGTGATTCACACCACAGTGGGCAGCTTTGAGTCCCCAGGGAGCAGTGGGTGGGGACAGTGGTAACCTGGCAGCTGATGGATTCAAACCTGCAACCCTCCAGACCAAAGTCTAGTTTCTTAACCACTATGTAACCACCACCTGTTAGTATAGTTTTCTTAACCACTATACTACAGGACAGTGCTATGCTCAGAGCATCTCAGTGGCAACCAATAGTCAACATGACAGTATTGTCCAAACAGTTGACAATTCAGGTATCTTTCAGGTATTTTTTCATTTGTACTGTACAAACCACTACTCAGGGGGAATTCTATAATTTCCTGAAGGCTAGTCCTGAGGGACAAATACAATTCTTTTGTAGAATTCTATCTATTTATCTATTTTGGACACCCTTCACACTTTACACAATCAAAATATCATGAAATATTGTGTTTCAAACATTGTGTCTTTAGTAAACAGACATAAACAAATCCTATTATATATAATTATTTCATTTCTTCAAATGAAAAACATTCATTTATCTGCTCATCTGTTTCCAGGTTGCAGGTTTGTGGGTCTGGAGTATGTCAGGACTGTGTTAGGCTCAGAGAACCTTAGTGGCAACCTGGCACCTGGTGGACTCCAACCTGCAACCTTGCAGATTCAAGTCCACATCCTTTACCACTATGCCGGCATACTGCTCCACTGCTGCTGTGTAATGTTCTTATATATTTTGCTACAAGAACGCATTAGTTTCAAATAGTTGGCAAATAAAATTTTGATCATATTTTCAGAAACATGCAAACAATAGTGAGGTGGAATATGAGTCGACTTTATTGTTGTATGTAGTATCAAGGATTACTGACGTTTAATTCTGAACACTGCAGTATTCACAAGAATTTTACTGTTCATACCCTGAATATTACTGTAATCAATCAGTTTCTTTAAACTACTAAACAATATTTATGGGGTTACAGAAGCCAGTACTAAAATCACTAATACCAGCACCGTATTTCAACTATGGAATGAATACATAACAAATAAGGTAACCCTCTTAAAAATATTCTCTAGTGTGTGTGTTTTTTTAACATATATCATTGCCTGATGATGTTAGCAATTTCAGGAAAAAATACCCACATCCTCATGTAACCAGGTTGTGCCATTCAACCCTTACAGTATAAAAGGATAAAATATCCAGCTACGAAAAATGAATAGAATGAAAAATGACTTTGGCTATTATTTTAAGGTGTCATTATGCTTTTCAATGACTATTATGACAAATTGTTTACTTTGTATTGTCTATATTTTGTGTGTAATTTGGTCAGTTTCCTTCAAATAATTCTAAAAAAAACACACTGCACCCTTAAGCATCTCCTCAACCCCCCGGGCCTTAACTCATGGGTAATTTCTATTATATAATGTAATTTGTAATAATCAATTACGCATGCACGGCTTTTGGGGAGCAGGATCAAAAGCAGGGTCACTCCTGGCTCTCATTCTTAATTTTTCACATGTTAAAGGGCCCGAGGATATGATCCTGAGGGATTCCCTCACACTGGCTGAGAGTCATAGCAAAGCAAACACAGATCCCTCTGTTTATTGACTTTTCCCAGGAAAATATGAGATCTTGTGAAGTAACACTGTGGATTAAAGGTGAGCAACCTTTCATTCTGTGTTTCATGAGATCAAACATAGCTTTGCAGTGGTTCCGCAGTGCCGTGGAGAATGGAGAAACTTTATTGCACCACAGAACAAAATAGAAAATAACACCCTGGAAAAAATCTAGTTGGATGAGCATTGTCAGGTCTGAACACAAACCGACAGGAGGGGGTAAAAAAAAAAATGAAGGGAAAAACACTTTTGCCCAGAGATGAGCTACTGCTGTCACCAGGCTATAATTATTGCCACTACTTTCCCCCACTAACATCCACTTAATAGATGGATGGAATGTCAAGGGCATTTCCCTCACAACATTTTAAAGCCTCTTCAGAGGAATCACACAAATAATATATATATTTTTTTCTTTCAATTCCCTGGGCACACGACAAGGCTTTTTAAATCAAAAACACGGCTGTCGGAATTCACACTTAGGGAGATGGTGAAAAAAAAAAAAATGAGTGAGGGGAGAGTGAATGTCGCTGACGTTGTTCGGTGGGCAACTCCCATCACAGATGTTTAACTAAATCATTCCTGCGAGTTTCCTTTCAATCTCTGCACCACCACATCAACAAACAGTGATAAATATCGGAATCTGGATGCATCTCTCAGCCAGGCAGCAGATAGTTGTTACACCAGAGGTAATTCCAAGACGCTCTAAGTTGAATCACTGCACTGCGCAGTAAATGTAAGTAATTCATGAAAGAGTCAGGCCGTTTCTATTATCAATTTCATCTTTGGTTCTCGTTACACTCGCACGCTGGAAATAAAGAGTTGAAATAGTTTCTACCAAGGAGTCAGAGCCGGGCTAAATATACTGTAACACTGTGTGGGATGTTTGATAGAACCACAAAAAAAAATCCCATCTGTGTCCAATCACACTGCCATTTCTCCGGCGTTAGGAAAATACGTTTTAAGTAAAAAGGAAAATGCTAAATGACACAGGGAAGAGAATGAAACACCAGGAAACCGGCTCTGTTGTTTTTCTTTACAGACACGGTACATATATTGCACATGTGGACGTTAAGTTCTTCCACATGCAATCCTAACATTCTCCTGCAGAACGACACTGAAACCATCTGCTCATCGACAGCGGATTTGGCTTCGACTGCAGGGAGGAAAAAAAAATAAATCTGCTTATTTATATTGAAAATATTCTGCACTGTGTCTGTGAACATGTTAAACTCCCATCACCTAACAGGCCTCGCTCTCATTTATCTGTTTTCATGCACCAGTGAGGGATGAATGGGTGAATGGAGGGTGAAGCTTGGACAGCCCCTGGTGGAGATTATGACAAAGTGAACATTTAAAGTATGAGCACCCACCTCCCCACCTCCTATTATTTGCAATGGAGTGTAGTGCACTTACACTGCCACCAACAGTTGAGAATATAAAGCACACAAAAAGACTTCAAAACACCTTGCTTTATATTTCAATGTGAATTTCACCAGGAAGTGAATCAGAGCTGTCAAAAAAAGTGACATTTCTGCAACGCAGAGAAAATTGTGTGTAAAACACGGTAGTTCATTATATTTTGAATCTGAACCCTAAAAAGAAGGGAATGCAAGAAATAACAAGAACAAACAAAACCAACGGTCCCTCGACGCTGGAGCGTTATTCTCACCATTGTTTTACAGCAATAAACACGTTTGTGAGAGGCTACTTGAACGCTCGAGATCTCAGGGGTCTTCAGAAACACAAAGGTTCTTACCACTGCTGTTTTCACATTAATACAAGTTGTTTTTTTCATGGTGCAATTCTGTCTGGAAGCTTTAATGTACTGTGAGTATGAGAGACTTTGAAACGTCTGCCCTTTCCCTCTGAGAACCTTACAGTCCACAGTCTGAGGGCATGGGAAATGCCACATGTTACACGGATGACCAAGGATCAAGGAAAATACAGCAACATGTCATCACGGAGCAGTCCAACCACAGTGGCCTCTGTCCTAGAGTTGTAAATACTGCGGCTCTTGACATTAATGATTTATTCAATGAAAATATCTGCAGAACCCAGCATGCGTTTGCCACTGACAGTCCATCCAGACCATTAGGGTGAAATAAATCCACCCTGATTGTCTCTGACTCACACCTCTCACTCTGTGTTCTGTTCATATTAGTATCATATAAGTAATCATATAAGTGTTAATTTAACTTGATTAGGGATGTCCAATAAGATTGGTCGGCAGATGTTATCGGCCAGAAATTAGCATACTCCAGTGCTTCTCAAAGTGTGGGGCGGGCCCCCGGGTGGGGCGCGGTGCGATGCTCAGAGGGGAGCGTGTGGCCCAAAAAATTGAGAAGCACTAGCATAATCACATGTAATTGGCAAGATCAATATTGGTTTTTCTTCCGATAATAAAAATCTGATTAAAGAATATTTGATTTTTGCCTGGTTTACTGGATCACACATAGCATTTGCCAGTGGTGGCCTGTCAGGGCCAGCAAAGCCTTCTCTGCTGGCCTAAACATGCTCAGACAAAAACGCATTTATTCATAAGTATCTTTAAAAAATTTATTCATTTTTTATTAATATAAAAAGAGTTTTTACATTTAAAAGTTGGATATAAACTTTTTATCCAATCATATTTCAGCTAGGTGGTGTTGTCAGGTTCCATGAAATCTGCCACAGCCTTCAGAAACAAAAGCGAAGGCTGTGCCCACTGTCAGTGAATGGGCACAGCCGGTTCAGTTCACAGCTCTCAGACCCAGACCATCTCGCCAGATTGGGAGGCCAGTGGACGCAAGCTGACTTTGGTGTCACGTGATTTGACGTAAAATAAAGACGACAATTTTCACTACTGTCGTCTCTTTCCAGACTAAGTTGTTTAGTTTTGTTTGTATGCATGTTATGGAGTAAGGGATGAAAAGGGATGAAATTTCAGGCAAGGATTGTCCTGGTCCAGTCATAATTCACTCAAAGCTGAACACACTTTTCCAGACTCAATGTGACTTACTCTTCCCAAGGATACAATATCTCCAAAAGACCGTCGTGAATCAACTGCCACAAATCCACTTAGGAATCATGGAGAAAATATGATCCTCATAACTCCACAAGTTAAGTGAGAATCATCACTTTTTTTTAAGTTTTCCTGAGCGTCAAAGTCATCAGTTGTGGGTTGTTTGTACTACATCCTTGATGTTGCTGCACGTGTACGGGATAAAAATCCCAGACTTGGGAAACAATAGCAAACGCATATTCAGGAAGGTGAAAGGAAATAAGTTTCACGTATACAGTACAACAACATATTGGTGCCCATATACCCTAACGCACAAACATTTCTTTGCGGGTATCAAGCTGTGAAAAATCCTTTAACTACAGTATTTGCCAAAGAAACTGCAAAAGGCAAACAGTGTTTGAAACAGCGACGGCTTTGTTGCAGTAAACCACCGCGGAATATAATCTGGAATGGTCACAGACATGAAACTCAGACGTATAAACAAGTGTTTAGATGTCTTGTAGTCTGTCATCTCTGCTCACAGAGGCAACAACTAACACTCGCAGTGTGCCTTTATAATCACAGTACCGCGGTCTTTGGTGCACTGATCAGTACTTACTACTGATTTTCAGTGGTAAGTTTTCGCTGCATGCATCTTCTTCTTCGCCTTCTAGCTTGTCCCTTTTTCAGGGGTTGCCAGAGTGAATCAACATTTCTCCCTCACTGCATCCATCAAACTCCTCTTTGTCTGGAGTTGGTTATTCACTATTTTAACATACTATTGACTAAAACTCACAAATATTGATTTTGTAGGAGTAAGCAAGGGTTGGCCATAAAGTACATAAATGTGGTGCAAAGGGGTGTTAACCAAATGCACTGCACCCACCATTAGGGAGGTATGAAGACAGCAGTAAGACGCTAAACTGGAGGTCACCAACTGAGATGAATGCAGGAGGCATCCGCCATAGTGGTTGGATATGACATATTATTACATTTTTAAGCTCATCCATTCTGGGCGACAGCGGCCTTAGCAGTTAGGGAGGCAGATTTGGATCTGCAAGGCTTCAGGTTCAAATCCATCAGCTGTCAGGTTGCCACTGAGGTACTCTGAGTATAGCACCTTCCTGACCCACATAACCACCACCAATTTAATGAATTGGGTGGCAGTTGTGGAGAGTGCTGCCCCTGGAACCCGGCAACGGATAACAGGAAGAATGAGTGGATGAATATAATTCCTTGATGTCATCACAAAATGTTTGTTGACCATGCTGGAAAAACTGAAACATTGCACCAATGCTATGTCATGCTAACCATTAAGCGGTAGAGATGCCCAATATTTGTACCACAAATTCTGACAAAAGACATTTTTTACTGAATCTACTGTTAGATTCAGTAGAAAATGCACACACAATACCCAAATAAACTATCCTTCTTACAAAAGCTATAGCTCAACTGAAGTGTTTACCATGTTAGCATAGCTATGACCTCTCTTCGCCGTTCTCCTCTATTTTACCCAGAAGTCCTCGGGGGAGATGATGGTAGGCCAGGGGGACTTGAGAATTGTGTCACTCTCCCTTTTTAGTTCCTCAGTTCTGCTGCAAGTTTTGTTTGAAATAACTTGAAATTCTTTACCATTCCTCAGTCGGTAGCAAAGGTGAATCCGCACTGAAACTCCTGTGTATGAAATACATTCTAATGTGAAATGTCACCAACAGTGAGTGAGTGGGTAGAAAATCTATTCGTCTCATGCTTCACACTGAGAATGAAACATGTAACTAACTTTGATGGATCACGGCTCCTTTGAAGCTCTTTTTTCCACCCAGAAGGCTGCACTTAAAGATAATGCCCCTTATCGCCAGCTTTTAAAATGCCAAGCAATGGACCCTATGCTCAGATATAAGATTTATGAAAAAAGTAAGACTAAGCTGCAGGCCGCAGCCCGACTCCCTTCGCTCCGTCGATCTCCCCCTTTCTCTCGTGCAGTGTTTCCATTTGCTTCACTGGGATTACAGCAGGACTTTCCTGTTGGAGCATCTTCTCTCATAATGAACTGTGAGATACAGTGGTTTTCCTACTTCTTGCTTTTCCTCCTCCAAAGCCCTCGATCAGAAGTGGACGTGCTACAGGCAAACACAATTTAAAATACAAACATCTTTTATTCCACATCCTCTGCAGATTATGGCAGATTCCAAAGTCTTCAGAATCCCATCTGACGCGGATTTCAGAAGAATCTCTGTAATCCTGAAAACGCAAAACTCGTCGATAATTCTAACAACTCTGTTTCTGTTGAGATTGAATACGATATAATCGCAGAGGGTTGGGAGGTTATAATAGATATAAATGTGGTAAGATCTAAAAAAATAAGGTAAAAAAAGATAAAGTCTGACACGAAGTTAAACTTTTTGTTCATTTCCATTACAAAGACAGGAAGCTCGCTCTCATACCTGGCCACTCTCCCCCCTGGTATCGCAGCGCACATCATCCTCCGTGTCAATCTTTCAGTGCAAATCCTTACAGAGTTCCTGTGATGAGAACAGACTCAGGCGCCTTTGAACCACAAAGAGGGAGCGGGAATGAAAAAGAAAGACGGGAACGTTTCATCATCACTGCAAAAGCCACGGCTTTCAAATTCCACTGAGCCGTCAGCCGCGCATTTGCCAGGGTTTGTTTCAAAGTGGATATTTAGAAGTGAAAGTGCGAACGTAAAAATGCAATTTGTGTTGAGGAAATGTCAAAATTCATATTAGAGATCACATTTGTTTTACCCAAAATCCTCAGCTATCTCTCACACACACTGGCACAGAAGGACTGGTGTGGAGTAGTAAACTCTGGGTGCACTCGATGTCTGTCACGGCACAGTTTGAATAACCCTGGGAAGTTGATTGACAGTAATGATAAATCATTAGGAAGAGGAAGGCACAGATAAGACTGTAAAACCACTGAGGGCCAGCAGAGGCACAACATGGGCCGCTACCATCATTTATCGTCTTTGGACTCGTTAGTCCTCGGAGTGTAAACATGATAGATGACGCGGGACACGTGCATCTTGTACGAGCCGTTGTTTAACATATCTCCACCGTTTAGCCTGAGCTAAAACCAAAGTTAGCGCGCAGATAAACGCTGCTTCTCTGGAGGGTTGTGCAGAGTTTATTTTAAATTCTTGCGGTGGATTGGGGTTTTCACTCGGGCTAAGCTGGTTTGTGATAATAGGCACAAATATGGAGGACAGAAATATATATTTTTAATGAGCAGAATTGCTAAGCTAATGGTGGAAAACAGGCAGGGCTGTCCTCCCTATAACCATGGGGGACCACGTTGACAAAGGGGCCCCAATGAGCAAATTGTGTTAATGATGTTTTGCATCGCCAACTACTGGGCATTCTCAATCATAGCAAGGAGTGGATAGAAAAGAAACCTGAGTAATTTATGCACGGATAATATATATATATTTGAAAATATACATTCATGGAAAAAATTATTAGACCACTCTTTCTTTAATTTCTTGTCCATTTAGTCTGCTTCCACTTAATCTACATTAATCTGGACAAATATAATAAAAACAAATAAGGCTCATAATTAAGTTTAATTTCAGAGCTGATTTCTGGCCATTTTTCATGGTTTTATTGACAGTGACAAAATTCACTTCCGTTCCTACATCACTAGCAATAACATTGTACTGACAAATACAGTGCTTTTAGTCATTGCATGGTTTTGTGTTCATTGTTTCCCCCCAGGTGATAAACCTTTAGTGGAACAAGGCATTAAGATGAACAAGGAATTGAAGAAAACAGCAGTGTAGACTAATAATTTTTTCCATGACTGTATGTCCGATCAATATTCAAGTTTTCCAAAGAATCTGCACGCCGCTTATCCAGGTCTGGGTTGCAGAGGCAGCATTTGGAGCAGGGACGCAGAGACATCTCTCCTCCTGGATTTTCATCCAGGTTATCTGGGAGGATCTCGAGGTGTTCCCAGACCAGCTGCCATATGGCCACTGGTGGAGGAAGGTGCTCTGAGCATAGCACTTTCCTCACACATGTAACTAGGACTCACCACACTAAGGAAGAGAGGAAGGTTGCAGTTGTGGAGACGGCTACTGCAAATTAATGAATGGATAAATAAATATGACTATATTGTAAGGGCCAGATCATTATTGATTAACACCAGAATCAGAAATTCAGGGTTCAGTGGACAATAACTGCTCATCAGATATTATTTATTATAATAAACATATAATACAATGTTTTTTTTCTATTGTGACAGCATTGTGAAAAACTAAATCTGCAACTTGTGATGGATTTTCTCAGCCAGGCTTAATGAGGAGAAGATGGATTGATTTTGGGGCTGATGGTGGGGTGGTGTTGGGTTGGAGTGTAGGGAGAGTATTCTTCAGAACCTTCCTCTAGTACCGTCACTGCTATCAGGTCAGATCAGCTACAGAAAAGTGGGCTGGTAGAAGTTCTGGATTTAACACATACACATTTATTTCTTACTTTGTTTCAGTTGAAGTACAGCTCAGGAGAAATGTGACGATAATTGCGTGGAGAGCCAGGTCATGGAGTATAGACTGGGGAAAAACAAAAAAAAAAAAACAACAAAAAAACCCCTCCAGATTTGGCAGCACGTCACTGAGCCAATTTATTTTTGACAAACACACTCACGCCGCTGCTGCTGTGTAGGTATTAAAACTTGCTTAAGCCAAAGTGCCACAGGTGTGAGTTAGAACTTCACCCGCTGTTTATCTCCAGACCCTAAAATGACTCTTAAGGGTGTTTACAACACCACCGCTGTTGTACTGTACGCGTGATTATTTGCTCCATCGACGGATCGGGTGTAGGCCCTTCTGAACGATTAGCCATGTATTACCCTTATGGCCCACAAAGGAGACGGAGAAAATCATTTATTCAACACACTCTCCTAGTCCGACGACCAGGCCTCCATTACTGCGGTGGCACCACAGGCTGCAGAGTGGATTACCCTTCAGTGATAGCCTGCAGGGATGTTACCCCTGTACAGATGGGTTGTTTAGATATGAGAAGCTAATGCACTCAACAAACAGGCGTCTGAAAGAAAACAGCAATATTTTTTATTCTCCTCGCAGCAGGAAATGTCATAACACTGGAGATAATTGTGAGTGTAAACCTGCTGGACTTAAGATCCCCTTTATTTTCAACCTAAAAAAACCTTCCCAACAGAAGCCAATGTGTCAGAGTCTGTTGTCAGACCTGCTGCCACAGGGATGTGCGTAACACAAACAAACACAACACACAAAAAGTCACTACGCAAACTCACATTGTTCCTGACTTTCCCCCGGAGCAGCCAACGCAATGCTTACAACGCACCGTGTTGTCACTCATTTCCGCTGCGTTAAAAAGGGTCGTACTCTGCAGAACACACAAATGAATGTGTATACAGTACAGTATACATGAACTATGTATCGGCTGTGGTAAATACAAGGTAGAACCTCCATGAACAAGCTACCTGTGGCAGGTCAACAAAAAAACTAGAAAGCGCTGATATAACCACACCCGGAAAATTGTCTTTAAGTCATTAGTCAAATAATAAAAGGTCCTGCCTTAGTGGTAAAATGAGGTTGTGAAGGCTGTAAACGATGAAGATGAACTTCCATTAATAAAATTGAGATGAAACAATAATACGGTTCCTCTGGACCTACACCGGTGTAGGCTGTTCCTGAACGAATCCCACTTTGCAAGTGTGAAATCCAAAATTGTTTCATGCCTCATGCAGGCTAGATGCATGTGGGACTGTGACTTCAAATGAGTTTTCCTCTTGTTAGTACCACTAGATGAATCTCTGTCGGCAACCATCTAGTTTCTATGTTCACCAAACGCTGCTACCCTATAGGTTGTTGCATGTGCCACCCCTCGCAAAGCAAAGTCCCCTTGAAGAAGATAGTTTTTCCAAATACTCATCAATTAAAACAATGGGCAGGATATCCTGTGACACACTTTTGTTGCAATTTAGTGCAACTGCTCTTTAATCAAAGTTTCTCTTGGGATTCGGAGAAAATTCAATTTCTGAAATTTTTTTGGGGTTCAACTTGACCCAATGGTCTGAGACTATGAACACAGTTGAGTTGTACAGTTGAGACACATCTGAAACTATCGTTTTACTAACAGTGTCCAGCTTGGGACCCGTAAAAATTGCTTGCGACTTATATTTCAGTGCATTTGTCTTCTGATAGTTTTGCTAAATCCGGGTGGTTTATTTTTTATTCCGATATCAACCGATCGTCTAAAGATAAGAGGTAAACGTCTAAAGATAAAAGAAATTTGGCAAAACTTAGGCATTGGAAGTAAAAGAGTGAGGGAACTTGTGTTTTCAGATTTTCATAAATGAAAGGTGTTGTAATGCCTGATAGAAGACCAATAGCCGTTTTGATGATATTACATTATAACGCTAATATATCGTTATTATTAGATATTAGTATAGTTAATGTTTCAATCAGGGGCCAATATTGAAATACTTGCATCTACTTGTGTCTGTTACGTAGGACTTGATGTTGCTGTCTTTCAGTAAATACCTAAGGTGCAACTTTCAGTAAATACCTAAGGTGCGACGGGTCGTGGCGGTCAACTTGAATCATGGTATACCTTGGGTTCTTTTGTGGGTGTCCTCATCCAGAGATGTTTTGCTGACAGACCGATGACAATTCAAGAGGGCTTAGCAGCAAATAACACGTCAAGGCCCAGGTCTGGTCCTTCCTTAGCTTTTAGCCACTGGCTCCCCGTTCAGATGTCCTTGAGAGGTCCCAGAGTGTCTGCGGGCCTTTCCTTGCACCCCTATCTCCATGAACAGCCTAGATGGTGAGATGTCTAAAAAATCCCCTGCTTCCATTGGACACACTTTTACTTGCCAGCTCCGTTGTTGGGCATCTGCTGCCAGATCAGTGTACCATTGCTCAGGTTCTTTTATTAAACTGCTACATCCAGCACTTCACCATTGAACGCCGCACTACGTCACTTACGCTCACCACAATCCGACACTCTGTGCCTCTAAATTGAAAAGCCTTCATGGCATGACTGCGGCGTGAGGAAGCAAAGAGTAAACAAATCCAAACCAGTAATTGTTCTGCAGATGGAAGAGTACAAACAAACACACCAGGAGCTCCAGAATCACCCCTCCCTCCCACTCCCTAGACACCTCCCAACAGTGATCAATAATGAAGACATCATTAGGCGGGAGACTGATTGAAATGCAGAAGGACATGTTGACACTGGGCCCTAAGCCTGACGGAGAACGCGATAAAGAAATAAAAAAGCGGATGGTTTACATCCACAGCTGCGGCGGGGGGCGGCAGGCACCATATGGTCGTATTATAAGATCAGCAGATTTGATTTCATCTTATTAGATTATCACGTCATTACACATTTGCTTTGTGATTAATGATTAAGACTTTGCGCCTTCGTTTTTATATCACCCAGGCTTTGATATATATTTTAACATTATTATCTTGATGTTAACAACACAGGGTGGGTGCGTCCGATTAATATTCAAAGTGCTGGGACTTTGTCTTCAAGACGGCATTGATCTTCACACAGGCTGGGTGAAACGCAGCATTGATCACACATGTTGGGAAAAAAACAGACAATATCGATACGTGTTTAACCCATAAATGCTTACGAGCAAATCTAATTCAACCTACACCCGGAGAATCGATTGAAGATGCTACCAGATGATGAGCCTCACGGAACACTGTTCCAGCCCCGTTGGTCTACCCTCCCCTCAGATGCTGACCCCCAGCCACAGCGGGTATGTTGTCATATGATTTCTACAGAAAATGCTATTACAGTCACCTCTCCAGGGAGGAGAGATTCTCAGAGAGAGGAAAAAAAAAAACTCGGCAGACATCGCCTCCTTCATCACACACAGAGATGAGGGCACCTGGATGTGGACAAAAGTTCAGCCTGCAGGTTAAAAGGCAACTTAGATGAAATCATGCCTATAATTTATATACACAGTGTTTCCTCTCTACATCACGGTTCTCTTCAATCCTTCAGTCCATTGCATTTTTGACACTTGTCATTGGGTTTTTGCCAACCAAATAAAAGTTGTTTCTCTGAAAATGTTGATTCTCTTTTGAAATTCAGGCAAACAAATTTGGCCAGGGGTCGCCAACCAGTTCCAGAAAGAGCTGCTGTGGCTGCAGGTTTTTGTTCCAACCAACCAAGAACACACAATTTGACCAATCAGCTGCCTGATCACTGAGATCAGTTGATTAAAAGCCTCAACTCAGGTGTGCTGCTGCTTGGTTGCAACGAAAACCTGCAGCCACACCGGCTCTTTCTGGAACAGGTTAGCCACCCCTGGTCTAGACCTTGAAACCAATTTTGCCTATACATGGTATAGAGAAGCAAGGAAAAAAGCAAACTCCTCATCATCAATGTCAAAGGAGGGTTTCAGTCATGGTCAAGGTTAATGAATTTTGATAAGCAACATTAGGGTTTTCAGAAAACGTTTCCCTTTTCATCAAAGAGGCTTCTTCAGTTGTTACTGTTAGTGCAGAGTAGCAGAAGCTATATCCCGAGAGTGAGGAGAAAGGGGTGTTTGGTCTTTAGATGGATATTGACAGGTCGTATTGGTGATCACGACCACTGAACAACAAATGTGATCTCTGCATTTAACCCATTACCAAAGTAAACAGTGGGCAGCTTTAGGCGCCCGGGGAGCAGTAAGGGTACAGTACCCGTGGACCTGGTAGCTTGTGGACTTGAACAGGAAACCTTGGAAGCCAAGTCCAGTTCCTTAACCAATAAGCCACCAGTGCCCGAATTACATAAGTTAAATTACACAAATTTATCAGTTTCTGCTTGATATGATTCTACTTCTCTCGACTAAAAGTGATGAAGTTCCTCAATTGACGGCTTTAAACTCCATGAAAGTTGCTTACCCCTAAACTTCTAAGGAAGTTTGGAAACAGTTCATATGATTCCTAGCTCGTCATGGTCATGTCCCTGGATCGAAGGAGAGCAATAGCTGTTAGATCTCAGGCCATAATGGAGATGGTCCTCACCACCAATGACTGTACACACACACACAAACACACACAGCTGCCTAGTTAAAAAGGCAGCCTCGTCTTAATGTCACCAAAGTGACATTACACACTGGGCTTGAACTTCTGACCTTCATGGTGACACATTACTCTGCTGCCTCTGGTGGCCTTATTAGCTCCCTTGAGTTACGACACCAAGCCACACACACCAACACACAAACACGCTATGTCACAGTGTCATCGACTGGGATGCGGCCATCTTGTTAGAAGGTTACAATACATTAAACAGAACCTTTCGACAGGAGCTCATTTTTCTCCTGCTGCATCCATTCTTCTAGCCTCCCTCCTTCCTCCCTCCGCTCTCGCTCTCCCCCTCAGCTGTACACAGTCACAGGTATCTGAGGTTGCAAATGGATTAAAATCAGAAGGATGGGAGGGGAATTGAGTCAATGCGGCATTTTACAAGCAAATGATCTGACACCAATAAAACACAGTTTTACCGGGAGAAAATCCATGCTGAAAATATGAGGTAGGATATGAGCTACGACCTGCAGGGGGCAGGAGATGAGCAACGACCATTGCATCGTCATTGTTTACATACTTGCATACTTTAAGCATCAATAATACAGTAGTATTCACATTTATCCATACATCCATCTTTGTCTTCTTAACACTTACCGGCCTGCGGGGGCAGCAATCTGGGTGGGGACACCAGGACACCCCAGGGATTGGGCAGTTGTTAAACCTTTCTGTGACCAAACTGCTCCAACCAGGATGCAATATGGAGCACCAATGTAGTAATAGTACAAATGAAATTGTTTTTCTCTGTCGTCGGCCAGGAATCCTATTTCGGCGTAAACTTATCCGCCCGATGACCTGGAAAATATAACACTAAATGACACTTCATCGAAAAAACAGCGAACAGACAAACAAGCACATGAAAGATAAAAACATTTCTTTTTGTGAATTCTTAATTACATTTTTTAATTAGGCTTCATCACTAACTGAAGATGCGAGAAGTGTTTTGAACATTGACTCCACTTTTGGACAATTTGTGATTTCTGTTTGATGTTGTTTGGTGATTTAATTTAGTAAAGTGGAGCCTTGATGAACACTTTCGGTCGATGCTTTAATCCAGTCGACTAAAATGTATTTTCTTACAAGGTAAAAATAAGTAGAATATGTTTCTAAACTGTCAAACAGCCAACATCCTACTTCACCAAAAGCAGGTTAACAGCAAAGAAACCTGTGTGTAAATGTGATCTTGATTACCTACTGCCACAAGTGACAGTTACTAAAATACTTCTACTATACTACTGAAACTGTCTTTTGGGTTCTCAGAATGATGTCAAAACCGGGCAAAAAAATAGGTTGGTAGCCAGTAATTTAGAAATAAATTCATATGAAGCCTTTCCCTTGTCATTCTGATTAAACCATCTTCATCCCTGTAGTTGCGTGTATATGTATATGGATAACCAATATACTCGACATGTTACATGTGCCTATATATGTGCATGTATACGTATGTGTATATGTTGAATATATGTATGTGGGTACTTACATACGTAAGATAAGATATATTACAATATAATACTAACTTACAACAGCAGTAATGCATCTGCTTACCAGTTCTCAGGGGCGCCATTCTCCATGAACTGCCACCCAAATCACACCATACCTAGAACCTTCCAATGGGCGTTGAGCCCACTAGAAGTTTAGAGGGATTGTACATTGGATTGGATGCTAACCTGTAGCCAAGCCTGCTTCTTCAACCACTCGGCCACCACTGCCAACCCGATATACAATTTCAGAAAATTTGGTAAAAAGACATTGTGTTATTTGATTTTCATTATCAGAGGAATAAACGATAATGATCTTATAATGTAAATATATTTATGGACATCCCAACATACAGTTCCTTCTAAATATATTTTTTCCCCTCACAATCGACGGCAAAGTACACTATATTTTCAAACCTGTCCTGAAAGATTAAAGTACTCTTTCTAGACTTTGAGTTAAGAGTATTTGCATAACAGTTAAATATCCCCACTGTTTACATACTGTAGTCTCACTTCTTCAAAGAAACAATAATGGGCTGAACATCACAGTAAAGCAGTCACGTCTTCGACGGTGGCTGTTATTCATTCACTTCAGCAGATGCTTTGTAAGTAACTTCTTTCTGGTTCATTTTCCAAAACTGTGCTCTGCTGGATTTTTTTAAATGATTGTGATTTAGCCCTGACTTGCGGGTGGGAAGGTAAAAAAAATCTCATTTAAACAACAAAAACACTACATTTACAAAGACTCTGGAGGCGTTGATTGCGTATTTAATCCAATTGAGGAAGGTTCGACTAGTGATGTCTGAGCAGGGGTTCAAGAACAGAAGGTTTTTAACATCAGCGTCACAGAGTGCACCGCGGATTGTTATTTCTGCCAAGAATAGTTAATTTATTCCTATTGTTGGTATGACACGAGCCAGTGGGTCTTAGTCACAGTCTTCTTCTAAAACACTTCTACGAAGACAGAAAACACCTCGGTTTTTGATGTTCACAATCTGCTTCTGTTTGGATCACATCCAGCTACAATTCTAAAACCAAAGGCCCTGTGCATGGATTCAAAAACAACACCAGGTTCTGACTGTACATGTGGTCAGCGGATCGGTCCAGGAAGACGTCATCGTTTTGTTATGTTGGCATTTTACGAGGCAGCTCCGAGAGTCGCCCCCGCCTGCAGGCGACACATTTCTGATGATAAGATGTTGGGTTGGGTAATGTGGGGTTAATCACAGGTGGATATTAGTTCTCTGAGGGATACAAGGAGGTGTTAAAGGTGTTACTGAAGCCCCCAGGGATGGGGAGGAGGGGGAGTGGCAGTAGGAGGAGGGGGGACGTTCACATTTCAGTCTGTCTGTTCCAGTCAGACTGACCTTGTTATCTGAGAGCACGTCCACATCAGTGGAGGACGAAGACTGGATGTTCCTGCCCAGGGAGAACAGGAGGAAATTAAGCTATACACAGGGAGTCAAATCTGTATACACACTCCCATATATATAAGCATACATAAAAAAAAATTACATACATATATACATATATGTGCAGAATTGAATACTATTTGATCCAAAGACCATAATCAGTTTATGTCCGATGATGAAAACCATCTTTATCCATATATTGTATATACGTATATATATGTGTGTGTGTGTGTGTGTGTATATATATGTATATATATATATATATATATAATGTGTGTATGTATGCCTGTGGTGCAGCTGCCTCAGCAGATCTTCAATGTTATATATTTTTTGTTCCCATAGATATATATTTGTAAATGTATTATATATAAATATATATGTATATGTATATATGTATATATATATAATATATATTGTATATACAGTATATATATCTATTAATCATATATATTATTTCAGTTATATGATTGGCACTGATTCTAACTAAAATGTATATGTACATATATT
>JAFBJS010000616.1:61281-96573 GCA_016785265.1 Paraplagusia blochii | reverse complement strand
AGTGACTATTTTTGGTTTTTTTTTTTTTTTTTTTTTTGCAGACAATGGCATAATATGTTAATTCCCATTTAACTGACTTAGTGCTTGAAACGTCTACAGATTTTTAGGATTATTACTTGACCAGGTTTGGATTAACCTACCAGTGCTTTAATCGTGTTAGCTCTGAATTAGTGCTTTATAACAAAGACATAATTTCTAACTGGGACACATAGCATTTAATTTCCCATCAGCCTCTGTTCTCTGTTCGCCCACACACAGGTGAGGTGAACATTTGATTTCCAGTCTTTAGTCAAACTTTTCTGACAAGCCCATTTTTTTCTTCTGTCAAAGCAAGAGACCACCACAGGTGCATCCTGGGACAAAAATTGACATATTGATGAACTTGTTTTTCCCTAACACACGTCTGTAAAACTTCACTGCAAAAAAAAAAACTGTAAAAGTCATACCCAACAGGGGGCAGTATAGAGTTAGTGCTTGTTCTACAGTGCAAACAAAGATCTCCACAGGCCAGGTCAAGATCAGAAAGATTGAGTATTTCCGTGAATTAAGATAAATAATGAGTAAAGTATTGAATAAAGGCAAACTGCCTTAAGCCTTTTTAGACTATCTATGGTGGAAATGCTTTGGAGGGAAAAAGTAGAAGGATAATGACAATATAAATTAAAAGTATAATTTGGACAAGTCCGGCGGGCCGGATTATAACGCCAAACGGGCCGCATCTGACCCCCAGGCCTTAGTTTGTCCATCTCTGTATTGTCTTGACTGCTAGAAAAGTCCATCTAAAAAAATATGAGTTTCTTGTTTTGTTGAATTTCTAATTGTACAACTTTGTGGGAGGAAAAAAAAAAGAGAGTTTACTCTGTTTTTCACCCACAGTGATGACAAATCTTCAAACAGACACAGAGGTTTGTTCTACTAATGACAGCAAGTGGCAAAATACTTCACTGAACTTAGTTCTGCTCTTGATTAAAACCATGGCCTGAAAAAAATTATGACGGGGTTTGTTTCATGCAGACCGGGGCTAATAAGTGGTAATGAGAGTTACTATAATAAATAAATAATAATAATAAAAAAAAAGAAAAATCACCAAGAAAAAAAAAAAAAAAACGAATCCCATTTGCATGCTCAAGATATTTCCATTTCAGTAGGTTCCCTTTCTGTAAAGTCATCTTGTATTTCTTTCTACTTCAGCCTTGGAGGCATTCGTTTTTTTTTTTTTTTCTTTTTTTTTTTTTTTTCGTTTAGTTAGTGTGCCCACCTTCCTATTAGCAATTACTCTGTCTTTGAAAATGTAAGCTGATGATGTTTTTGTGCTGCCAGGCATTAAGGGTTTTTTGGTGAGTTATTTCACTGATTACAATGTCATACAGACTTTTGGCTGAAAGAGTGAAGGTTGCAGCCGTTTTCTCTATGACTATTCTCGCAAAACTTTAGGGGGCATGTTTAATATTGCACCCTGAACACAGGATATGATTTATTTAGACAAGAAAAAATAAAATCACTTAAAAACAGGCCTTGAACCAGAATTGTTTGCCGATCGGTTTGTTCTGAACAGCAAAGGTATTTCAACAAAAAAATAGTCTGATGGTCCAACCCTCAACCTTCATTCAGACGGTGATCGTCACAGTGAGTCAATTTTTAGAGAAAGAAATTAACCAGTCACCATTATTTTTAAATGTGTTTCTGTGCCAGAACAATATATATATATATATATATATATATATATATATATATATATATATATATGACTATATATATATCTGACTCATGCCATTACATAGACCAAAAAAAAAAAAAAAGACAAAATCCAAAGCTTTTCGGTTTCTGCCTTTAAATTAGTGCTCTGGATATTTCACATATTTACAGGCAAACCTCTGAAACTTAATATGCAGTTGATGTATTGTTTTCTTTTTCTGGTGCTTTCTTACTCCTGCGTTTAACTTTATGGATTGCATATATTTCATTTTTATTTATGTTATCTTTTATGTAACACTGTGTTGAAGGTGAAGCTACAAACTTTTTTATTTGTCACTTTTTTGCTGTTAGCCATCTTATGGCTATCTGGCAAACATCTCCTTGTTATTTACTTTATTATATTATATTTGTAGTATATTCTATTATTATTATGTTATGTATTTAGGGAATTACTATTATTATTATCATAATTTTTCGGTCTCAGAGGCATTAGTCTCCACAACTGCCACCCAAATCACACTGCACTTGGTTCGATTCCCAGTGTAACATATTAGTGCTTGTCAGTGCAGTGTAACATTAATAATTGTAATTGTAACGGTAATTGAAATTGTTCCAACTATTGGCATAAAAATGCATCATCATTCCTCGAAAGTCCAAACTGTAGTGTCCAGAATGGAGCTGTCTCATTCTTTTTCAGATGGTGAGGAAAACAATTTATGCCAGTAAACAAATGTCACTTTCTGTGTGTTTAGAAACTCCAATTCTTGGAGAAAAAAAAAAGGAAAAATGAAATTTTGCCTCCTCCTCCTCCTCCTCCTGTCACAAATCTCCTCCAGCAGCCACAGTCGGTGAAGACGAGCTCATTCGTATCCAGGATAGCGATTACAAACTGCCTCTGCTTTTTGTCATAAATCACTTCAGACGGGTGAAAATTTGATGCAAATTCATCCTTGTCTCAAGTTATTACTTTTGGAAACCATGTTGTGGTTTTTCCACCAATCCCAGCCCGACTTCAGCATTGATAAATCTCACAACACAGCCGCGATGATGAAGCGAGATGCAGCAGCAGCAGAGATTGTTAACCTCAGATCTGGTAAAGGACAAAAGCCAGGGTGTGTTCTTGTATCTATTTGTAGGTGTGTGTGTGTGTGTGTGTGTTTTCTGCCAAAAGCTGAATATATGATTGTTTTGTTTTTTTTTTTTTTTTTCCCCACTGTGCCTGGTGTGGATTTGTAAACAAGAGAAAATTTGATTTGAGGTGCAGTGAAAAAAACTGATGAAGAGTTGTATCCTATTACAAACATCCAACAACTCTCAGGTTAGTGAGACAAATCCAGAATATTAAATTATTTTTTAAACTTCAATAACATATATTGACTCATTAAAACAACATGTTTGGTATATATTGAGGAAACCATGGCCCGAGGGCCCAAATTAGCCCATTTGCTTGCCCACAAATGGTCAACCTTTCTGTTTTATCCCCTTTTTGGTGAGATTTCCCATCATTTTTCGCCAATTTGTGGACAAAAAGTCTCCCTGCCATAATGTAAACCATTTGAACAATTGTAAAGCACAATTAGTTTGGTTTGAGCCTTAAATATGAGCTATGAATACATTAATTGGTTAAAACAGATAACATAATCATCCGTTGATACTAGTATTAGTGTCCATAACGTATACGTACAATGACAATACGTAAGTATTGCTTTGTATTTAGGAAAGCCAATAATGTAAAACTATTATCATTCGAGATTCATAATATATTGCTATAAAAACAAAAATACAGTGGTGCCTCAGCTTTTGAACATAATCTGTTCCAGGTTGGTCGTCGAGGTCTGAATTGGTCGAGGTCCGAAATAATTTTTCCCATAAGAATTATAAGTAAACGCAATAATCCGTTCTGGCCCATATGAAAAGTCAACTTTTTATCAATAAAATGTGTATCTAACCAGCAATTTAGTCCTAAACATGCAGATGTATATTCAATATTGTTTTGTCTTTCTTCGTAATGTCCGTATTAGCCGGTATTTTTTCCAGAAAAGAAAGGTTTCATCGCAATTAAAAACAGCCTTTATGCACTGGGCGAACTCGATCCGAAGCTGAAATTCGGTCGAAAAATGGAGGCACATTTGAAGGCATGTTTTTCTCAAAAGTTTGGTCGAGAGTCGAGTTGGTCGAGGGCTGAAGCGTTTGAAAGCTGAGGCACCACTGTATTGATTTGGGGCAGTTGGTGGACTAGTGGTTAAGGA
Organism: Paraplagusia blochii; assembly: GCA_016785265.1. Taxonomy (NCBI): domain Eukaryota; kingdom Metazoa; phylum Chordata; class Actinopteri; order Pleuronectiformes; family Cynoglossidae; genus Paraplagusia; species Paraplagusia blochii. Next base: position 92,629 of record JAFBJS010000616.1, on the reverse strand, counting down.
AGCGGATTTGGGTCCACCAGGCCCCCTGTTCGAATCCCCCTACCGCCAAGTTACCACTGAGGTGCCCTATCTATCTATCTATCCATCTATCCATATACCCACAAGATCTATCCATCCATATGTGCATTAATGTAATTTTCATTTTGTTCCAATTTTTCTTCAAAAAAAAAAACAATCAAGAGAATATCAAGTTGGTACTACTAAAGACTAAAGTTAAACTTATTACTTCTACACGCGTAAATCATTACACTCCACTCAGTCACAACTTCTCAACCCAACAACTACGACAGCTTGTGGACTCCAGTGACAGGCAACACTGCCCCAGAAAGTTAGGAGACATATGTCGGGGTGGAGCGGAGCTGCCCTGGCAGACTGACATCGTCCCCAGGACATCAGCAGGGGCTCTCCATCTGTATTTGTCCTGTTTGTACAGGTTTGCCCTGCGGCCAGTGGCAGTCTAATGCTACACTGCTGATGCTACACTGCTGATGCTACACTGACGCCAACCTCTCTTTTTTACAGCCAGCGAAAAATCAACACTTTAAACACAAATAATTGCTGATTTAATAAGAACGTATTCATTGAATGCTGACCTGTAGAAACTGTAATTCAATTGCAATGGAAGTAGGCATTGTGTTGAAGATGTCCAGAAGAGTAAATGTTCATGGAGAAGCACGAGTTGCTTTCTTCAAAGATTAAATCCAACTAAACCCAAAGGGAAAGCCTCCTAGTGCCACATTTGGGTCCAACCATGTTGTCCACTAGTCAAGACTAAACAGATTGATCCCACCAGAACTGGACACAGCGGTCTGGGCAGAGGTCTACACTGCCAAACCTCAATCTTCCCTGGAATCCCTGATACGTAAGTGTCTATTCCAGCAGAAAGGGACCTAGCGTACTGGGCAGAGGTCAATGCCAGAGGTCCCTTACCCATCTAGGGACCCCTTCAAACGTGATGAGTCGGCATACTGGACAGAGGTCTTTGCTTCCAGTATGTCTATTTCCCTGGAGGGCCTCAGAATTGTCATTTCTGGCACCCGACCCAGCTTTTCCCTCATCTGGGACATCAGGAGTCCCTGATTAAAAGGGTGCAGTGCTTTAAGGAATGCCTCCTGGACCCTTGAGGGTCTCAGGTCTCTCAATATTGCAGCTGACCTGCGTGGCTTCTGAGGCTCTCAACTCCCCAGTCCTTCCAGAGATGGTGGCGCTGTCATCCCCAGTGGTTCCTGAGGCCTTCATTTCCCCATTCCTTGGTCCTGTTACCAAGGGTGTGGTTCCCTCGGCGGTCCCGGCCCCTGTTGTTGCGTACGGGGTTCCCTCGGGGGTCCCTTGGGCTGCTGTCTTCACCCTGAGGCTGATGTCCCTTTGTCTCCTGTCTTTGCCCCTGTGGCCTACATCCCTTCGGCTACTGCCTTAGCCCCTGAAGGAGACGTCCTTTCGCCTGTGTCTTCGCTCTTGAGGCCTACGTCCCTTCGGCTCCTGCCTTAGCCCATGAAGGCGACGTCCCTTCACCTGTGTCTTCGCCCTTGAGGCCTACGTTCCCTTCGGCTCCTGTCTTAGCCCCTGAAGGCGACGTCCCTTCGGCTCCTGTCTTAGCCCCTGAGGCTGTCAATTTCTCAAGTTCACATGGGCATCAAGTTGGATTTTTTTCACAGAAAGCTTTACTTTAATCAAAATGACGCTCACGCTGGAAATGTCAATTAGTATTTACGAGAACAAAAATACAATCAGTTACCTCTGACATTCTGCCTCAACTTCTTTGCCAACATCAATTGTCTAGTGTCCACCCAAGTATTGAACAATGGGAGACCTTATTAGTGCACCCTTCTCTGCAAAGACATGGTATCAATATGCAGACTGAGGGGAAGGGATATTATCAATACCTCTGTTACCAGGTCTAGTTGTGACCAGTCACATGAACAATGTGTCAGGAAACCTGTTCATGATGTAAATAAATGTAGACAAGTGCAATATTTCAACTTTTGCTACCTAATGTATATTTTATTCTAATGTTACTTATCAACATTAAATAATTTTTTTAACTATCATTTGTATATTTTGTTGTGTTTTGATATACAGTGAATTTGAAAAGAATAGCTTATACTGTATTTTAGGTTATTCTAGTGAATAACGTTTATTTGGACATAGTAACTCTAACGATACAATAGCTTTATATCAACCATTCACTATCATTACATTGACTGGTTGACACTACTAAGTACAATTTATATATATATAGAAATATTTTGATTATTACAAAAGTATCATTCACTTCTCATTTAAACTATGTAATAATGGTATTTTGACCATTTTAGTCGACGCAGACTTCATCAGGAAAAATCACTTTATGAAATATAAATTATATATAAATCATTAGAACCTGCTGTGATAAAAGCTCAGTGTTCTGACAAACACTAAATCCAAGAGCTGCCAATACTGGGCTGAATGTATAAGCACATTCACACCTAATTAAAATAACTCGCTTCATTAAAATGTTCAAAACAAAACCGTCAAGGAATATAAAGCCAATGTAAGTGAACTCTGCAGTTGCTGAACTGTACCACTCCGAGCAGAACACTGGTACTGGTAATACATCACGTTCAAAGTACTCACATGTACAACTCCTGACTAAAAACACAGCGCGCAGACCCAGAATCCCAATTACTTCCTGTACTTCTAACGGTTCCAGTTCAGATGACCTGCACTTGACCATGGAAAACCTCTGAAACAGCCAGAGGAAACACAAAGACATGCAAATGTAAAACTCCGCTCAGTGATTATGTTCCAGCCCAGAACTTCTTGTCTTGGGCAGTTTATGCACTGAAGCGCTCCACCAGCCATTAAAGTGCTCTCATTTGACAGTGCAGCCTGGACCACAGTTACGCAAAGTTGACCCTGAAGCTGTTTTTTTTAAGAGATTTTTAGCGATAACGAAAAAGAGAAATTTCTAAAATAATTTCATATCCTTATTTCATCAAGTCCAGCATTTTTTTTTTTTTTTTTTTTGAGATTTCTGTTGCTAATGATCCTAGGATTTCATTAAAGTCTGTTGCTACAGCAACATTTTCACCATGAGTCAGAATGAACACACTGTGCATACGCTCTTAATATTACAATCTATGACATAAAACATATTTGAAGTTGGACCTATGTCTAGGAGTAATAAAAAGGGTTAAATACCCGCCCACCCAAAAAGTGTCGTAACATAACCAACAAACTGCTAAAGTAGAAGATGTCGTAAATCGTGGGCTACCTATTTATTTAATTTAGAAGTAAAACACAATCATTAAGTGACTTTTGTTAAAACAAATAGGAATCCAAATTATAAAGCCCTTTATTGTGAAACTTAATAAGTGAAGTATAAGCTGTTGCCCTCTACTTGTGTTTTCTCTTTTCCATGCGTTGAGTAGTTAGTATGTATTGGGACAAAATATGGACAATTCATTATTTGTCTCGATAAAAGAAAATCTAAAGGGACCAAGAGCAGTGAGGCAAAGGGCTGAGCCAGGGAGGAATGGATAGAATCGGGTTTCAGGGATGGTTGGTGACAGAAAATCAAGGACGAGGAGTGACCGTGATAGACGGGACATGAGATTGTAAGGTCACAGGGTTATGGTTGAGCAACTTGAGGACAACGTGAGAGAGGTGAGGTTTTGATGGCGTTGGACATGAGCTGATGGAAAATGGACGGATGCGTGGAATGAAATATTAACTCTAAAGGCGGCAAGAAATGTGCTGTGGTGAGTGCGAATGCAGTGAAAATAAATGATTCTCATCTCTTGGTTGTGATGTAGGTCCATCTCGAGGATCACAACGTCCTCCGTTTTATATTCTTAAATACGTCTTCGTCTCATCAGAAGTGCACCAGTGCCATTTGACATTCTCTGCATACTGAAGTTGTCCCTCTAAAACTTTTGTTGAAAACAGACTAGAACTTCACCAACCGTGATAACTGGCTTTGTCTGAGGTTGGACGCGTCATTTCCTGGCAGTGCATGTGTGATTCTGGGGGTGAGGCTTGCATCTGTCTTGGGACATAAACAGTGATAGATCCAACCCCTGCAGACAAATGACAGATGGTTAAAAATGCGAACACACAACATTTCCTTCTGCTTTTTTTTTTTGTTGTTGTTATTAGTCCTAAAAACCACAGGTGCAGTCGACCAGTCTACCCCCTGAGGGCGCTGCGAACTCCCAAAGAAAGATTCATTGTAGTTTTTTTGTTGTGCAGCACAAATCGTGATAGAGACCAGTCTCAGACGTGCAGGTGAGTTGCCCGCTCATTAACAGACATTCTTCACAACAACTGCTGTGTTCGCATCAATCTGCCAACCAAAGGCTACAGTAAACACACACAAAAGTAGGTTATGTGCCGCAGCGTCTCCTCATTTAAAAAGAAATAAGAGCTTTTGTTTTCTGCAGGGAAGAGCTATTTTTAATATCATAAAAAAAAAAGTTTTTGGACACTCTGCATGTGCTGTTTCAGTTTTCCGTAGTTTTGCATAGTCAACTGAAAATGGTATTCTATAGAATCAGTGTCCTCTTTACATTGCGTGAACGTCCTCCTGCAATAGGCTGTGCTTGAGAACCATTAGGAAGGAAGGGAAGCCAACTCCCTGTCATTGTGACATTTCACCTCTACATTTAACCCATCACCAAAGTGAACAGGGACGGCGTCAGTCAGTGGATCTCAGTGATAACCTTGCAGTTTGTGGATTTGAACCTGGAACCCTGCGGTCCCCAGTTTGGTTCATTAACCACCGGGCCACCACTGCCCCAACTTAGTCCATTTATTTGTTCAGAGAAATCACAAAATAAATAATCTCTTAAGGGAGTTTATCTACAATGTAAAAGTTCACAGATTGTATTTAACCTGTGGTTGGTCCACATGAAGACCAGCACTGTGACCCCTGGTGAAGGGAGGAGTGTAAAACAATTTTCTCTAGGAAAGAGTAAGATATTTATGTAATATTTTCTCGTAAAACTACTTTATTTTTTGATGAAACACTTGGGAAGTCTTTAAATATATATATATATACATATACATATATACACATATATACATACACACATATACATATATACATACATATATACATATACATATATATACACATATATACACAGATATACATATATACATATATACACAGATATACATACATATACATATATACATATATACATATACACATATATACACATATATACATATACACATATATACACATATATACATATATACATATATATACATATGTACATATATATACACACACATATACATATGTACATATATACATACATACATATATATAAATATATATAAATATAAACACATATATATATATACATATATACATATATATACATATATATATATATATACATATATACATATATATACATATATACATATACATATACATATATACATATACATATACATATATATATATATATATATACCGTTTGTGCCTTTTTCTTTATTTTGTTACAACAACACACTAGCATGTCTGTTAGACTGCTGTAGCTGTTTTCTTCAATTCCTTGTTCATTTTAATGCCTGGTTCCACTGAGAGTAAAAATGTTTGGACAAATAAAACACCAAAAAAAAAAAAAACGCTCATCAGATTATAATCTCAGTGCTGATATCAGCTTTTGCCATGGTTTTCTTGATAGTATTCAAATCACTTTATTTCCTCCATCAATACATTTGATATTCTACCGACAAAAACACTGCCTCTAGGCCCAGGTTTATCTGTTAACACACACAAGTAATCCCATGTCCCCCAGATAAGAGACCTGAGACGCCCCTTTTGTATAACATCCGTACTCCCCTGTAACAGTTAGAACTGAATGAGCTTATTGGATGAGAGGTGTAACATAAAAAAAAAGTTACCAGTTACCAAGCAAAATACTTTTACATAACTTTAAGACTGAGAATTGTCTTCCATCCTTTTCGATAATATACCTTAAGTGGTACAAGGAATAATGCATTTGCTTTTATACAAAATGACCTTCCAAAATAAACCATTATCAATTTATAAATTTAGTTATAATATATTTATTATTTAATGTGAATTTAACCATAATGTTTGGCACACTTGAAATATTTGGTGCAGATTACTTTACAAATATCATTACACACTAGGAATGAGGTCAGGTGCAACGAGAGGAAACCAAAAAAATTAGATAAATCACCATAGAAGACCCAGACCGTTACTATTACTATCATTGAAATTATAAACTGGTCTCTGAGTCCGTCTTCATAGTGGACAGAAGTCGACTTGGTTTTGTCCAACCTGCTCTACAAAGGTCTGATGTGTCTCTTGGACCTGCAGTGGCAAAAACAGTTTAGGGGCCATGTTTTTTTTTTTTTTACAGTTGGTGAGCTTTGGCCCCAAGTCAATGTCCTTATTATTAGTGTGGTGCTGCAGGATCCACCTACTGGACAAGAAAGTCATTGCTTCATGACTCACTGTTCCGTCTCTTGTAAATATGTCATTACACTAATCACAGGGCAAGGTTTGACGAAACACATTTTTTCGCAACTTCTGTCGAAACCACTTATTGATTTAACCGGGTTTCCAAGTCGCATGGTTAAGTAACTTGCAAGACTTTTTGCGAGATACAAGGAAACATCCAGTTACGAGGCCACAACGTTGTCTCTGACTCCAATGCGACTCATCCCTCTTGTTTTGTGACGTAGTACTTTAGATCAATACAGTCTTGTTTTATGATCTCCCAGGAATCACACCAAGGTCACGTTGCATCCATCTTTTTTTTTTTTTTTTTTTTTTGGTTGCTGTGTTTACACAAACCACATCAGTAAAAATGTGACACTTTTTTTTTTCCAAGCATGTCAAAGACACGGCCCCCGGGGGCCCCGCCTGACAGAACCAGTGCTCCCTCTGAACACTGTGTTGAGGTAAACAAACCTGCCACTACACACATACACACACACAGGTGAACTTCCTTGAAGTTTTTTTTTTTTTTTTCCAGTATCACCATGAGCAAGTTTGAGAAGACGACACAACAAACATATCCACTGTCTTCCAGACCACCAGGTGGAACAGGAACCATCATTTAAATACCCATTAATGAAAACAGACTCCACTAATTGAATCTATAGTCACCTTCAATATATCATCCTGAAACGACACCCTCGCCGCCAAACACGAGGGGGAAAAACTCGCCGCAGATAATTAATCCAGGCAGGCGAAATAATTTGCCCTGGTCCAGACTCAACTATCTGGACTGTACACGTGGCCGGTAATCAGTAAAGCTAGCCTGATCCAATTTAACTCATTCACCAATCCTTCCTCTCTGTGTGCTTGGTTCATGCGTGCCATAATACCCGTTATTGTTCCACAGAGAAATAAATAAGTGAGTCGATAATGTAATTCAGTTTATTTGCACCGCACCAGAAAGCGAGCGCGGCGGCGCGGTCCTCAAAACGGCGAGCGGATTTACGATGCAGCTCGGCGCTGGGTATATTGCAGGTTGTTTCTCCTGATTGTGAACTTTCATCTGGGTGACACGTCCACAACATTACAGCCTGCGCGTATATCAACACTGTATGAATATCAGTGTGTTTGCTGACAGGTAGAGCACTCACCAATCTGCCCTGGGCACCTGACGGGCCTTAATTGACGACTTCAGAGTCTGAGCTGAAAGACTTACTGCTGCTCCGCAGTGATGCATTACATTTTGCCGAGAGCAAAAGTAATTGATTTTTTTTTTTTTTTTTGCTCCGGACACAATCTGTAAGTCTTCATTATAGATGCCCCGGAAAAAAGTCTTCATCTGCAGGATTCGGTATGCAGACTACTTTTACCTTCACAGAAGGGCAAACACATCACAGGACCACCTTTTATGTTGCAGCGATACCTCGGATCAGAAACAGGGCAGTCGTCTGAAAAAAAAACTGTGTTGACATTCAGTCAGCCAATCAGAACAGACAAGAACATCCAACACGTTTCATGTCAGGTATACGCATAATAGGAGAGTGTTGTATCAATGATCAGAAATTATTTTTGTATGTTGTGCTGCCTTAGGTGTTGAATAAGGAACGGCTCTATCTGGTTAGTATCGATATGTTATTGGTTATAGTTTTATAGAAAAAAAATCAAAGAAAAAGTTCATTCATTCATTCATTCATCTTCATCATCGTCTTATCAGTTACCAGGTCTCAGGGGCAGCAGTCTCCACCGCTGCCACCCAAATCACACTGTTCCATACTATTAGCTTTCCTGTGGGTGGTGAGCCCATTGGGAGTCACTGCTATGATCAGACCCCCTCAATGGCAACCTGTCAGCTGGTGGATTCGAACCTGAAGCCTTGCAGACTCAAGTTTGCTACCGTAACCACGAGGCCACGACTGCTGCCAATGGTCCAAGTTAAGAAAACATAATTCAGAAAAACAGATTGCATAGACAAAGTTGTATTTTTTGTTACTAAAAGTTGATCCAAAGTTTAAGTTTATCCCGTGGCTTCGAGCAGCGTTCAGTGGGGAAATAACATATATTTCAAATTTCAGTGGTATAGGAGTACAGCAAGTTGTAAACCATCTGCAAAAAACAGGAAAGTCCGCACAGTAGAGAGCTAATAGTTATATTATTTACAGATATACAGTATGTTTACACTTTACAAACCTACGCAACATTGTTATTACCCTCCGTAGATTGTTTTATCTCTACTAACACAGTCATATGACTTCAGAGTTTTTGTCGTAAAATTGGAGTCCAAAAAAATAATTGGGATGTACTATGGTTGCAAGAGACAAATACTATAGCACAGCCAGCTGGTACACATTTTGTTTCTCTTTCTTGTTAAATCATCATCTAAAGCAATAACAATGCAAACAACAAATAATTGTTGTAAATAAATAATTTTGCTGCAAATGCTGCCGTCTAGTCTCCAGACCCGATATGAGGCATTCATAAGATGTGGGAAGAAAAAGTTTAGAAGCAATCGCTTCAAATTTCCGCTGAATTATATTTAAAAGCGCCCCAACTCCTACACATATATTTTCATTGAACAAAGAAAAAGTTAAACCACGGCAATTTCCCCAACTCCTGCAGACACCTCTGAGACCCTCCTATACGAACCCCCCTACAGCTTTGATTAGATTTTCCACAGCCTATCTTCCACATACTCTTTGCAACACCATGAGGTGCTCAAAGTTTGCACAAAGTTTTTTTTCAAAGACATGTCATGAAAGTGTTCCACAGCTCAGCGCATCACAAAAACAATAAAAAAAAAAGCTCAACAATTCAATCTGAGGTAGACAGGAGGATATCACTTTCCTTAAAAATAAAGTCACCTCCTGCAGCCGGCTTTAGGGCGTACGGCGGCTGTAAATCAACACCTCACCATAACCGGGTCCGGGCTATGAAATGTCCCGGAACAAGAAAATGCAATTTCCCCGCAAGGTTACCACGGGTGTAGGTCTGTAATAAGGGAATGGCCGAAATAAGAAAACAACAACAACAACAACAACACTGGACGCTGTTAAGTAATGGATTTCATTCTCCTGGGGACTGGGGACTTGTCACTCTTTGAGCATGTTGAATAATTGAGATTTCTCTGAGTGCTTTCTGGGAAGTGTGTGATGACTTGCGTGTGGGACATGCAGGACAAAAAAAAAAAAAAAAAAAAACAGATTTGGATCTCAGGTGTAAAACCCAGCTGTCACATCCCAACATTGATAAAGTGATTCTCAGAAGAGTGGAGGACATGCAGGAAAAAAAAAAAAAAAAAAAAAAACAGATTTGGATCTCAGGTGTAAAACCCAGCTGTCACATCCCAACATTGATAAAGTGATTCTCAGAAGTCACATATGGAGCCGAGTCTGATTTATTAGGATCTAAGTGGATTGGTTGCTGCTCTAGTGCTGCGTGCGTGCGTGTGTGTGTGTGTGTGTGTGTGTGTATGTGTGTGTGATTTGGTTTATCTCCTGATTAGACACCTCGGGGCTGCATCTTGTTTACAAAATAAGAGCAGCACTCCAATCTAATGTTTATTTTCCCAGCTCAGGTAGATCTCTGGCAGACTGACCCGCTCCTATATCTGTCCTCTCAGTTGACGCCTGTTATTCTCACAGGACGAGCTGCAGGAGCCAATAATGCCGAAGAGGCTGTTTACTGCTTATATTTATGAGTCAGCTCCAACAATGCAGAAGTTCAAAAACCAGGAGATGGAGGCCAGTTCATAAAGGACGAGTCGCCGAGGTTTTTAGCATTCTTTTAAAATTGAAATGACTCTCACAATGACTTTTATTCAAGAAAATGTACAAAATCTACAAATGAGACAAACCGGGACACACTTCTCCATTTTAGGGGATTTAATCTATCAAATAGTTCGGATTATGGCAACCAATCTCATCTGCTCCTTCAACAACAGATCCCAGATTCAAACATGTCCTTTTTACACACACATAAACATGCCATCAATTCTTTCTCAATCAGGTTCTGTCCAAAGAAGGAGACTGATATTTAGATCTGGTCCTGTCCTTCTAGGAACATTTGGGAAAGAAACCAGACTCCTTGCCATTGTGATAAACACCACTGCATACAAGGAATAACAACAATGGACTGCTGCGAGGACCTGGGGAGCAATGGATAGGGACGATGCTATGCTCAAAGCACCTCGGTGGTACCTCACAGCTGGAGGGTTTCGGACCTGGAACTCTGCAGAACGTCTGGTTCCTTCCTAACCCTGAATCAGAACCACACTGTTCACCAATATTCCAAGCAACACTTCAAAAATAATAAAAATGAATTAATAAAAGAGAAAAATGAACATTCCCGGGAGTTAAATATGGAAATTTGAGGACAGAACAGTGGCGCACACTCCGCTACAGGATGGAGACCAGATGAGCGGCAAGGACTGATGGTGCACTGGGTGCAGTTGAGCATAGCTACACTTATCAGTGCGATCCTTTTATAAGTAGCAGCCAGGACCAGAAGAAAGGGAGCGGACAAGCAACCATCTCCAGAATGTCTGTCTCAGGGGTGGAGACAACGCCGAGGGCACCATATCCTCGGGAAAGCTGTTGTCCTTCGACTCCTATCGTCACCCCTGAGTCCAAGATTCCTTCAACTCCTGTCTTTGCCTCAAAGAGTGACTTTCCTTCAGCTCCTGTCTTCGCCCCGAAGTCCAAGGTTCATTAAATTCCTGTTTTTTGCCCCGTGAGGCCGAGATTCCTTCCGTTCCCGTCTTCGCTCCTGAGGCCGAGGTTCCTTCGGCTCCTGTCTTTGCCCCTCAGGACAATGTTTCTTTGGCTCCTGTCTTCACCCCTGAAGCCAAGGTTCCTTCCACTTCTGTCTTCACCCCTGAGGATGACGTTCCTTAGGCTCCTGTCTTTGCCCCGGAGCCCAACGTTCCTTCAGCTTCAACTCCTTTCTTCGCCCCGTGAGGATGACGTTCCTTCTGCTCCTGTCTTCCCCCCTGAGGCCGAGGTTCCCTTCGGCTCCTGTCTTTGCCGCTGAGGACATTTCTTCGTCTCCTGTCTTCAACCCGGAGGCCAACGTTCCTTCGGCTTCAACTCCTGTCTTTGCCCCGGAGGCCCAGGTTCCTTCAACTCCTGTCTTTGCCTCCAAGAGCGACGTTCCTTCAGCTTCTGTCTTCGCCCCAAAGTCCAAGGTTCATTAAATTCCTGTTTTTGCCCCGTGAGGCCGACATTCCGTCTAATCCTGTCTTCACCCCTGAGGCCGAGGTCCCTCCGGCTCCTGTCTTTGCCCCTGAGGACAACATTTCTTTGGCTCCTGCCTTCACCCCTGAAGCCAAGGTTCCTTCTGCTCCTGTCTTCCCCCTGAGGCCAAGGTTCCTTCGGCTCCTGTCTTCAACCCGGAGGCCAACCTTCCTTTGGCTTCAACTCCTGTCTTTGCCCCTGAGGCCAAGGTTCCTTCAGCTTCTCTCATCACCCCTGAGGACGACGTTCCTTATGCTCATGTCTTCACCCCTGAGGCGTCCCTTCGGCACATGTTGAAGTTGGTGTGCTATCTGCTTGTCCCCTTCCCCTCTTGTCCTGGCTCCTACTTATATAAGGAGCGGACTGATTTGTGTAATTGCGCTGTGCACAGCCTCGCCCTCCGAGAAGACAAAATGATGTCTACTAAATAAAACGTGCCCGTTTTCTTGAAAAAAAAAGTCCTAAGCATTTCTTCGCAGCTGTTTAACATCAGATATAGAAAGTTACACAAAAATTATACAACGTGACTTTTTTGTAAACTTTTCACAAGCTTCATGTTAAAACTTTGGATTTGTATAATGAGTTTTGGTGTATGATTGAGCTATAAATGTGGAATGACTTAGGTTAAAGTAAACTTGGAAAAAAAAAACAGGATCTTTACAAATCTTTACAACACTTAATTGCAGTCTGGCTCATGAATAGGTAGTTTAGTTGTAGAGCATCAGATTTCTCAAGTTGGATTTTAGAGTTTAATGACTCAGAAGTTTCCTTTTTCGCTGAGGGCTCTCCCTCGGAAACCTCTTTAAAAATACAAATATAATGAAACGGCAATTAAAACTTTAATTAGTGCACTACAGTTCTATGGATCTTGTTTAAAATTTATTGTGGTAATTATGGAGCAATTAAACACAATAATTTGACTTCTACTTTACAGCTTTAAACGAGACGGGACTTTTTTTTCTTCTCAGAACACAATATCCTGGTCGAGGTGTCTTTACAGGGACAGGTTTTAGGAAGAACCCTGATTGATTTAGGATTAGGTTTGGAATTAGGTTTCAAATAAGATGCTGAATAAAATTAGTTCTTGGTCGATATTTATTATAGTGATGAGAAGCAGTAAAAATCTTTCTGATGTTTTTCTTGTGCCCTGCAGCTGAGTGCCAATGATGAGAGACCCAAGTAAAGGAGTTCTGACATAAAAAAAGAAAAATGAATCCCATTTGATCAACACTCCGTCACAGGTGCCAATTTTACACACCAGTAACCTCCACCTTCCCAGCCCAGCAGGGGAACGGCAGCCTGAGATTATGCAGCTTTTCCAGCTCAACATTAATCTGATATCAGGAAGTTGGAGGACTCTGTAAGACGTCACAGGACTTGATGCTTTTTAATGGGAAGTTAAGAGATGAATCAGGGCCCGACAGCAATATTAGTACTTTTTCCAAACACTACATAAAGTAACCAAGAAGACACCAGTACACTAGTGATTGTCCCTTTTTAAAAAACACCATTAGTCAGCCATCCTCATGTTTGGAACATCAGAACACGAGCTGTCGCTGCGTCAAGTAGAGACCTTTTGTCCAGGGACATAGTGGGACAGGGAGTCTGGGACAAAGACCTCTTGGTTTCAAAGACCCTCTGACCTTCAAATACTGACTGTCCAACGAGGCGACTTTCAGACTCTGAAGGTGTTTTCACCGTGAACACAGTATGAAGACTGTCCAGGTCTACAGAGACAGGACGTCATCTCATCTTTGCACTCGCACAAGAGGAACCAAGGCCTCCTCCACCCTTCAGTGTGCTGAGAAGGTTCCTGCTCCACCCATGTTCCATCTGACAAACGTTCTGAATTGACTGAACTCCTCCAACCAGCCTCCTGTCTCTTATACACATCTAATGGGCTGTATGTGATAAATTCAGTCATTGGCTTAAGGGTCATAAGTTTACTGTGTGGTCAGATAATAATTAACTGACGTACATATTGACCAAGCCGAAGCTAGATGCTTGTGAGCAACGGTGGGTGTCCAAGCTGGCTCCTTATTCATTTGAGATCAAGCATATTCCTGGTCGTTTGAATGTGATGGCTGATGCACTTAGCCGGGACCCTTTTGTGTAACCATTAGGAGAGAGGTTGCTTTGTGAATCAGCGACCTTCAGTCTCCTCAACATCAAGACCCAGTCATTCCAAGGGTGTGTTATTATGGGCGGAAACGCAGGCCCTCCAGACATGAGCGCATCAATGAAAGTCTGCCATCTCTAAGACTTCTTAAGCAGTGGGATAAGCTGACATTGTTTAATGATCTTCTCTACAGGGTAACCAAAGACCCTTTGCCCAAGCGTAAGAGGTTTCAGTTTGTTGTGCCCGAGTCATTGAGGCCTGACGTCTTGTCCGGTGTTCATGATCTAGCTGGTCACCAAGGTCAACCCCACACACTTTCACTAGCTCACCAGCGATTTTTTTCGCATGACATGGAGAAGGATGTTCGCAATTATGTGAGTTGTTGTCAGAGGTGTGTTCTCAGTAAAACCCCTGAACCATCTGCTCACGCCCCACTAGAGAGCATCAAGACCACTGCTCCTTTGGAACTTGTATGTGTTGATTTCTGGTCAGCTGAGGGTAGTGACAACAGGTCTGTAGATGTATTTGTGATCACGGACCATTTTACCCGACTTGCACATGCTTTCCCCTGCCGGTACCAAACTGCCAAGAGTGTTGCCAGGAAACTGTGGGACAATTTCTTTAGTGTGTATGGCTTTCCCCAGCGCTTGCACTCTGATCAGGGAGCAAATTTTGAGAGCAAATTGATCTTAGAACTTTTGAAGCTGTCGGGAGTTGGGAAGTCACACACGTCACCATATCACCCCATGGGTAATGGTGGTACAGAACGGTTTAACCAAACTCTAGGCAATATGCTGAGGTCCTTACCACCTCGCTCAAAACAGAAATGGCCAGAAATGATCCAGTCTGTACTGTTTGTCACTTTCACAACATACATAATCTACAGGACACTAAAGTAAAGTAAACGTTGCCTTTACTGGGTACTTGGGAACATTGGTTAGGGTTAGGGTTCATTGGTTTAAATAGGCTAACAGATAGGCAAAATTATTAGACAACATAATATAGATTTCCACTGCTATGCAGATGATACCCAGTTGTATTTATCTGCAAGGCCTGACGACCCAAACAACATCCCTCGGCTTCAGTCATGTTTTAAAGACATCCAGACATGGATGACCCAAAATTTTCTGCTTCTAATGCAGAAAAAAACGAAGTTATAGTATTAGGACAAAAACACACTGATCCACCATTGTTGATCCAGGGATTGAATCTGGATGGAAATGTTCAACCCTCCCGCTCTACTATCAGGAACCTGGGGGTGTTATTCGATAATAGCTTGAATTTTGACAAACATGTTAAACAAATTTGCAGAATTGCCTTCTACCATTTACGTAATATTAAGGCAATTAGAAATATTCTGTCCCGTAACGATGCAGAGAAACTAATCCATGCCATGTAACCTCTAGGCTGGATTACTGCAATTCTCTTTTATCAGGTATTTCCTTCAGGTCCTTAAAGAACCTTCAATTGGTCCAAAATGCAGCAGCCCGCATATTAACTGGAACCAAAAGACGGGAGCACATAACTCCCATCTTAGACTCCCTACACTGGCTCCCAATTAAAAGTAGAATTGATTTCAAAGTTCTATTATTAACTTACAAGGCCCTAAATAATCTGGCCCCTTCCTACATCAAGGACCTACTTTCCCCCTATAAACCTAACAGACCACTCCGATCATTAGATTCGGGTCCATTAGTGGTTCCCAAAATCACTAAGAGTAGAACAGGTGGTAGAGCCTTTAGTTATCAAGCCCCTCTTCTGTGGAATCAGCTTCCGCTTCAGGTCAGGGATTCTGATTCGGTCTCTACCTTTAAGGTGAGACTAAAAACACATTTATTTAATGTCGCCTATGGGAACTTTTTGAATGTTTAACGCTAATCTTGTAGTTTACACCAAACTGCTATAGATGTTTAAATGCTGGGGTAGGGGGCCCTCACATCATGCATTTAGAATGAGCGCATAGTCTGAGCACCCCTCCTCCCTTCTCCTCGTCCCTGTATCACTCTCTACTCCACTCTCTCCCCCAATCTATTGAAATCTGTTTAAACTACCGTTTTTGTTTGTTTCTCTTTTTTATTGCTGTTGCTGATGGATGGGTCGATGCCAAAACTAGGATAACCAAGACTAGGAGGATCAGCAGTTGGATGACCGGATATACACCTACTGACATAACGGCTACTGGAAGACTACATTTAAAAATTTTGAGTAATTTGTTGTATTTTTTGTATTTGTTTTATTTTATTGTATTTTTATGCTCTGGTAGCATCCATTGCACTGTCTGTCTGTCCGGGGAGTGGATCCCTCTCCTGTGGTTCTCCCTAAGGTTTCTACCGTTTTTTTTCCCCTGTTATAAGGGTTTTTTCCTTGGTAGTTTTTTCTTAGCCGGGCTGAGGGTCTAAGGACAGAGGATGTTACCAACCCTGTAAAGCCCTATGTGACAAACTTGTTTTGTAAATGTGGGCTATATAAATAAAAATTGATTGATTGATTACAATGCGTAGTCTTTTTTAATCATGTCACTGTCACATTCTGATGGTGTTATTACTCTGGGGACACGTAGGTCGAAGATCAATGCGCCTAATATGAAGTAGTTCCTGTAACATAACTAAAAGTAGTTCTCATATCTAATGCGAACATAACACAGTCAACGACCTTTGTGTGCAATTGCACAGTTCATGAGACTACAGGGTTTGCTCAATTTTATTTGATGTTTGGGAGGGTCCCTAGATTACCAGTGGACCTTATGTTCAAAAATGTGTTAAGGGACATGGAAGTGTGTGACTACGATGGTTATGTTCAGTCTCTCTTGGAGGATCTGCACAGTGCCATGGTTGTGGCCCAGGAACACTGCACAGCTGAACAGAAGCATCAGTGTGACCAGTACAACAAACGGGTCAAAGGTCAGTCTCTGTGTGTTGGGATCGGGTTCTGTTGGTTGACAAAGGTGTCATAGGGAGGCGCAAGCTTGCTGATAAGTAGAGGCCTTCTGTGTTTACTGTAGTAGCAGCAAAACCTGAGTTGAATATTTACCGAATTCAGGACCGGGACGGGCATGAGAGAGTTGTTCACAGGAATTTGCTGTTACAGGTAAATTTCTTGCCTTTGAATGACACATAAGAGGTGAGCAATGACTCCATGCCCATACCAAATCAGACTGCTGATGTCCCTTCTCAGACTGGCTGGCATGATTTCAGCTGCAACTGCTGAAACGTCCCTTGCTGGTTCTGATTTAGATATGAGTGAGTGGAATAACGGTCGCATTGCCTCATGGGTGGAAGAGCAGTTTTCTGTTGAAACCGAAGCTTCTGCACAGGGCGATCTGCTGGCTCTCTGAGCTTCTATAGGCCAACTCACTGCTCCAACCACACAATTTAGTGGAAGGATGGGTTCAGGATCTTTGGCCACTGGCTCTGAATCATGGAGGCGAGAGAGAGCATCAGGTTTTCCATTCTTTGAACCAGGTCTGTAAGATAATGTAAAATTAAAACGATTAAAAAACAAAGTCCACCTTGCTTGACGTGCATTCAGTCTCTTAGCTTTACGGATGTACTCCAAATTCTTATGATCCGTCCACACCAAAAAAGGAACCTGAACCCCCTCTAACCAGTGCCTCCACTCCTCCAGAGCCACCTTCACTGCCAATAACTCCTTGTTTCCGACGTCATAATTTCTTTCCGCTGGTGACAGCCTTCGAGACAAGAAAGCACATGGATGAAGCCTATGGTCCCGCGAAGATCTCTGTGACAGGACAGCCCCTACCCCTTCGTTGGAGGCATCTACCTCTACCACAAATTGGAGCTGAGGATCAGGAATGGTGAGAATGGGTGCCGAGGTGAAAGCCTTCTTGAGCGTCTGAAAAGCTGCATCTGCTTGAGTTGACCACTCAAAACGTATGTTGGACGAAGTGAGTGCGTGGAGAGGGCCTGCAATGGCACTGAACCGTCTGATGAATTTCCTGTAGAAATTAGCAAACCCGAGAAACTGTTGTACCTTCTTACGGCTGCTGGGCGTAGGCCAATCTCTGACAGCCTTCACCTTGGCCGGGTCCATCCTAACCTGCCCTGGAGAGACTATGTATCCCAGGAAAGAGACAGATTGAACGTGAAACTCACACTTCTCAGCTTTCACATATAGTTGATGCTCCAATAGCCGTTGGAGAACCTGTTTGACATGGGAAGTGTGAGAGTCTATGTCGGGAGAAAAGATCAAAATATCATCCAGATATACAAATACAAAACGATTTAAAAATTCACGTAGAACATCATTGACCATATGCTGGAAAGTTGCTGGAGCGTTGGCTAACCCAAATGGCATAACCAGATATTCAAAATGTCCTGTGGGTGTATTGAAACCAGTCTTCCACTCATCGCCCTCCCGAATTCTGACCAAATGATAAGCATTTCTGAGGTCCAACTTCGTGAACACCCTCGCCTCCTGAAGCAGTTCAAATGCCGTTGACATGAGGGGCAATGGATAACGATTCTTGAGTGTGATCTTATTAAGAGGGCTATAGTCAATGAACGGACGTAAACTTCCATCTTTTTTGTTGACAAAAAAAAACCCGGCCCCTGCTGGGGAGGACGACGGTCTGATGAGTCCCGCTTGTAAAGACTCGCTGATGTAAGTGTCCATGGCCCGACGTTCTGACTGAGATAAAGAATACAATCGACCTTTAGGAATGGTTGAGTTCGGGATAAGATCCATGGCGCAGTCATACGGTCTATGGGGAGGTAGTGATTTGGCCTTTACTTTGTTAAACACCTCCCCCAAGTGGTGATAACAAGGAGGTACCCCGGTGAGATCTGGGTTCGTGGAGTCTGTGATCTTAATTGGGCGTGATACTTCAGCGACTGCTACTGTGTGACAACCAACTGCCTGATTAGTTTTATGACCGTAATCCTGATGCCATAATTCTATCTCCCCTGAAACCCAATTGATTACCGGATTATTTTTTTGTAACCACGGGTATCCTAACACCACCGACTGTATAGGTGAATTAAACACACAAAAGAAAATTTCTTCCCAATGTTCTCCGATTAACACCTTCACTGCTTCAGTACAATGTGTAATTCTGAACAATTCAACGCCATTTAATGCACGTGCCTTCACAGGGATAGTGAGCGGAGTTAACCTTAGCCCAAGCTCCTGAGCAATTGCCGAATTAAAAAAATTCTCATCCGCCCCGGAGTCGATCAACGCCCCACAGGATTGAGAACGATTACCACAACATAACTGGACTTGAATTAATGAGCGTCCTGGGAAGTCTGTGAGTCTCTGAACACTCGGTCGAGTGTTGATGAGAGTCTTCGAAATGCCTACCGGGCAAGAAGATCGACGATGTCCCGTCTGCCCGCAGTAAAAGCAACGCCCTTCTCGTTGACGGCGCCATCGCTCTTCCTGGGGAATTCTGGCTCTGCCCAGCTGCATGGGTTCCTCGACGGGCGACGTTGACTCCAGGGTGCTCCGCTGATAACATGGAGAAGGCCCCGGTATGACTTGCGAAACCGACGGCGATCTCCAGTGACAACTATAGTTGGAACTCTCCTGACGTCGCTCCTTATCTCACTCTCGAAGACGGAAATCCAAACAAATGGCCAGCTCCACCAACGAATCCAAATCTGGAGAGCTGCCCAGAGGAGCCAGAGCATCCTTAATGGAAGACGTCAGTCCTCTCCGGAAGGCGTGACGCAGAGCCGAATCGTTCCAGTCTAACCCCGCAGCTATTCCTCTGAATTTGGTGGCATATTCCGCCACCGTATCCGACCCCTGGCGTAACGTGTCAAGGAACCGGGCCGCTTCTTTTGCCGGGAGAGCATGATCAAAAACCTTCCTGAGAGCGCCCAGCAGAACCTCCGACGAAAAACAATTGGGTGAGTCACGATCCATTTCCTCCGTGGCCCAAGCCGACGCTCGACCGGTAAGGTGAGAAACAATGAACGCCACTTTAATGTCCTCTGAACAATAAATATGAGGGAGGAGTTTAAAATGCATCCGGCACTGCTGAATGAATGGCCGACAGTGGAATTCTGGCTCTGCCCAGCTGCATGGGTTCCTCGACGGACGACGTTGACTCCAGGGTGCTCCGCTGATAATATGGAGAAGGCCCCGGTATGACTTGCGAAACCGACGGCGATCTCCAGTGACAACTATAGTTGGAACTCTCCTGACGCCGCTCCTTATCTCACTCTCGAAGACGGAAATCCAAACAAATGGCCAGCTCCACCAACGAATCCAAATCTGGAGAGCTGCCCAGAGGAGCCAGAGCATCCTTAATGGAAGACGTCAGTCCTCTCCGGAAGGCGTGACGCAGAGCCGAATCGTTCCAGTCTAACCCCGCAGCTATTCCTCTGAATTTGGTGGCGTATTCCGCCACCGTATCCGACCCCTGGCGTAACGTGTCAAGGAACCGGGCCGCCTCTTTTGCCGGGAGAGCGTGATCAAAAAACTTCCTGAGAGCGCCCAGCAGAACCTCCGACGAAAAACAATTGGGTGAGTCACGATCCATTTCCTCCGTGGCCCAAGCCGACGCTCGACCGGTAAGGTGAGAAACAATGAACGCCACTTTAATGTATGCCTGACACCGTTGGTTGAGATTGCAAATATTCAATAACACTACATGCAGCTTTAAGTATTACCTACTAATCTACTTATACTACTAATAGTAACTTATCTATCTACTGCTAACTTATCTATCTACTGCTATCTATCTACTCCACTAACGTCCACTGTTCTACTCTACTCATATCTGTATCTATTGTATTTTTTTGTGCTTTGCATTCGTCTTTTGATTAGTGGTGTTCTGCTGCTGCATCCATAATTTCCTGAAAGAGAATTCCAAGGGATTAATAAAGTTCTATCTATCTGTCTATCTATCTTTAAAGAATGATGGTGGTATCCTTGTTTTTAAAATAATTTCAATCACTGTTTCCAGCCATAACAAGTCTTCTCATTTCTCTCCAGCTGAGAGAAATATTGGGTCCACTAACCTCAGAATTTTTTAGTACACACACAATCTAGGAGGTTCTTCCTATATACACTCACACTCATAATCCTGCTTTATGAGTAGTTCTCTCTCTCCCTGTCTCTCGTTCAACCCCATAGGTCTGAATAGTAAATAGCGAGCAAACTCTATTCTTCTCTTCCTGTTTTTCTTTCTCATTTTCTCATGAAAACCAGTGAAGCAGAGGTCAAATCCAGTTTGCTACATATGACTTAAAAGCATGTGTTCAGGCTCAGTACAGGAACTGAGAATAGACAACACTAATCTCTGGCATAGTGCCCCACCTATAAAACCTGTAGCCATCTCTGCTCTCCTTAAAAAACTAGGCCTCTACCCTAATGATCCCAACAACTACAGAGCCATCTCCAACCTCCAATTTCTGTCAAAAAGTCTGAAAAGAGCCTTGTAACACTGGTCCATTGGGTTCAATGGACCACGACACACTGGTACGGATAATAATATACAGTTTTAGTTTCTTTCACCGCGTCTGTTCAAAATGTCTTTTAAGTCGCCGGTCCTCGGCTTTTCTGTGGGTCACAGAGACAACAAGAGATTGTCTGGTTTTGCTCAGACCTCGGGTTCGATCTCCCCTTTCAGTCCCGGCTCTAATATACATCTACATCTGAGTGCTAACCACTGCCCCACCCTCACACACCTCCACCGCTGGACTGAAGCCGGAAGACTGTCCGGCCGAGCAAAGTGCTGTACCGAATCTCCCGGTTGGACAACTTACGGCTGATGTAGACGATGGGAAGGTTGGTGCCCTGCACCACCAAAATTGAGCTGTGCCAAGCCGATCCAAGAGTTCGTCAACCTGGGGCATTGGATAACCATCAAATGTGACACCTCATTAACCCTTCTGCAGTCAACATAGAACTGGACAGACCCGTCTTTCTTACCCACAAGAACTACGGGGCTGCTCCAGGCGCTGTGTGACTCTTCAATTACTTCCATTTCCAGCACCTGTTTAACTCCGTCTGCACCACTTTACGTCTGTGCATCGGAAGACGGTACGGCTGTGAAGACCAAGCAGTGTTTCAATGTGATGCTGTGATTCCCGTGATTCCTGCCCAAGTGAGTGTAGTTTTGCTGTAAGGTCCAGAACGTATTGAAATTCATTATTGCTGGTGCTTGGACCTTCCTTCCAGCTTTCTTTAATTAGGTCCAACACGCCTCTCGGCTTCCTGCCGAATAACAATTCAAAAGGGGAAAACCACTTATCCCAACTTCCTGATCATAGACTTCAGTGTCTTGTTCAGCCGCTCCACCAGCCCGTCTGTCTGAGAGTGGTAGACGCTGGTCCAAATAGATTTGATGCCTAATAACCTGTATAGTTCTTTCATGGTCCGTGACATAAAAGATCTGTCATCTCTTTCGGGATGCCGACCCGCGAGATAACCCGGAAAAGTGCATCTGCAACACTCTTTGCACAGATATTACGCAGCACCGCGGCTTCCGGATATCTCGTGGCGTAGTCTATCACTACCAGAACAAACCGGTACCTGCGTGCACTGCAGTGAAATGGCCCGATGAGGTCCATTCCAATCCGTTCAAACAGAACCTCCATCAGTGGCAGTGGCTGCAATGGTGTACATGGTGTGGCGGGCGGGTAACCCTCTGGCACTCAGGACATGACGCGCAAAAGCAGCGCACATCTCCCTGAATGCCTGGCCAGTAAAATAGATCGGAGACTCCATGAACACACTTAACTTCCACCACAGCCCCTTTATCCAAAGCCCGGGGTTCTTATGTATGACTGCTGACAGCCTGAATCCACAATCGTCTGATATGTACACCCCTGGATCCTTACCGGAACACTGTATGTCCCTCTCGATCGAGGGAGGGGCACTGGGGGTCCGTCCACCCGGATCACCTGTCCGACCTCCATTGGTGGACAATCTTGTTTCACGTGACCCAGCTGTGCACACCCTCAGCACTCCTGCCCAGGTGTTTGAGCGGCCACCTGTGGGGCTGATACAGCACTCAGAGTGCCTGGGATCTGCAAGAGAGGAGCAGAGGACATCTGCGTTAATGTGGTAGGCTTGACCGGGAACTGGGGAACTCGAGTGGTGGGTGTGGGGGGCACTGTCCTCCGTCGTGAAATCGGTGCGGGGCTGCAAGGCTGACGATACTCAGCTTTACAATGCCACCAAATCCATTTCCCCTGCTATCCTCTCCACCTTCACTCCCTGTCTTACTGACCTAAAACCCTGGATAAACCACAACTTCTTCAAACTAAACAGCAATAAAACTGAAATCATCATTTTTAGCCCTAAATCCATCCTTCCCACATCATCGTTGGAAACCTTTGCATTTGCATGGACCCTGCACTCTCCTTAATATGACACATTAACCATGTAACTAAAACACCCTTCTTTCACCTACAAAACATTGCACACCCACAATCCGCTATATTCACCCCTGCAGCAAAGACATTAATTCATGCTTTCATTTCCTTCAGACTTGACTACTGCAATAGCATCCTGTATGCCCCCCCCTCTACTGCTCTTCAGAAACTGCAATACACTCTGCTGCCTGGCTGCTCACCAACTCCCTCTCCAGAGAACACATCACTCCTGTACTCTGTCAACTTCACTGGCAACATTAAGCAATGTATCCACTTTAAGATTCTCCTCATCATTTATAAGGAACAACATGCCTGCAACAACATCTGTTCAAAACTGCATTTGACATTTGACATGCCGACTCCCAATGTTTCTGTGTGTGTGTGTGTGTGCCTTAAACACCTGTAAAGTGTCTTTGAGTACCATGAAAAACGCTATACAAAACAAATGCATTATTATTATTATTATCATTATTATTACTATTCAGTTCTGAAATTAAGCTGCTGGAATAAAAAAATGCAATAACGACACAACATTCTACTCACATTTGTTGACTCCGCCGTCCACATACACTTAAAGACTACCAACCACTCTTTTGAGGACCAAGATGTTCAAATCTTGGCCAGGGAAGACAGATGGTTTGAGAGAGGTGTTAAAGAAGCCATTTTTGTCAACCTGGAAAAACCATCCTTCAGCAGAGGTGATGGTTTGAGACACAACTTTTCACCCACTTACAAAGCCCACTGCAAAAGATTCCACTCTCAACAACCAGTTTCACACATCAATGAAGTGTGTGATGTGACAGCAATGACCCATCAATACCCACCTAACGACTGGTACAGTGGTTCATAACCGGAGTTACCGAACCCCACCAGTTTCATATGCGCATTCACCAAACCCTACTGTAGTAGGGTGAGTCGGTGTGTCTTGACCTCCGCAGTGTCTTGACCTCTGCGGCAGAGGCTCCACCAAACCCCAGAGACCGACTCATCGAACCCCTAGGGTTCGATCAAACCCAGGTAAAGGACCACTGGACTGGTATCACACTTCACAGGTAACAATAGGTCCACCTAACAGATGGGACTTGAAATACCCCTTTCTCCCTACTCACAGGATATAACTTCTGTTATTCCCCATTAAAAGAACTGAAACTGAAGAAGCCTCTTGGATGAGGTGAAACGTTTTCCAAAAAAAATGAATGTCCAGTTGCCTAGCTTAACTCTTTAACGTTGACCATGACCTGGATTACTGAGAACCTTCATCGACATCATCAAACAACTGATCTAGGACATGTCAAACAACCTCCATCACATTATACCTAATCCCAAACTTTTATTTTTTATTTACTTGGATGTAAGTAATGATTTTTTCTCAAACTGTTAGTCATTTTACATAAAAGATACATATCTATAGCATAAATTTATACTGTATATATATATATGCTAGATGGTACTGTGCAGGGCGCGGGGTTTGGCAGGATCTCATGATCCTGGCACTTGATGGTTGCCGTAGTACGGTTTGAGATACCTTTTGTAGCGGTGTCAGGGCCATGTAACTGGGGTATTTAAAGAGAATAGACGAACTTCACACAGGTGTTGTCCCTCATGGACCAGAACTTTTTATTTAATGTGTGCGAACGGTGAAGGGATAAGTGGTGACAAAAAACTCCTGCAGTCAAGAATCACAATTTTTTTCAAATGATTTTATTGATAAGAGGAGCAGCACATGAGCAATCTTTAGCCGATCAGGAAAATATTATAATATGTCAAAAACTCTAACAATAAGGATAAAAAATAGTATAAATGTGCTGAGGCATTTTTTTGATTAATTCTTTCTAAACTGAACCTGCTTATTCTTACCTGTGGCATAGAAGAGGGGGAGAAGTAGAGCGTCCTTGGCGGGGACACACTGTTCTTGTTTAAGTTTCACGGCGGAGTCAGATGTTCCCTTCTCGGCCCTGTAGAGGGCCGTCTCCCCGAAGGGGCCGCTCTCCTTAGATTGTCCGGCACCCGCCGCAGCGGGCAGTGATGAGTGGGGGAATGCAAGCGATTCCAATTCTTATCTTTTTCCTTTCTGTCTAACATCTAACTTTATCTCGCTGGGCTTCTGTTTTCTTCAAAGATAGATGAGAGTTTTCTTCTGCCGTTGCTATCCACAATCCTCTTCTTCTTTTCCGTCTAATACTACCCGTTTTATCTCCCTTCCTTCAGTTTAATTTTTCTGTTCAGTCTAATTTTTTCTAATTTTTACAAGATAGATAAGTCTTCTTCAAGGATAGATGAGAGTTTTTCTTGCCTTCTTCGTCTTCTTTCCTTCCTGAGGAAAATTTAAAAGGTGATGTGGAGAGTTGTAGCAACTACAGAGGGATAAAGTTGATAAGCCATACGATGAATATACAGGTTGAGAAAGGAAGTAAAGATCTGTGAGTAACAGTATGGTTTTATGGATTGAAAGTGTACCACAGATGCTATGGTTGTCTTGAAAATGTTGATGGAGAAGGGCAG
This sequence comes from Paraplagusia blochii, assembly GCA_016785265.1. Classification (NCBI taxonomy): domain Eukaryota; kingdom Metazoa; phylum Chordata; class Actinopteri; order Pleuronectiformes; family Cynoglossidae; genus Paraplagusia; species Paraplagusia blochii. The sequence goes on along the minus strand of JAFBJS010000616.1, from coordinate 66,964 downwards.
AGATGTTCAGGAGTTGCATTGTGTTTTTGTGGATCTAGAAGAGGCCTATGACAGGTTGCCAATGAAGGAATTCTGTTCTTGTATGGTGTCACACTCAGTGATAAGCTGGCAGTTGGTCAATTCGAACCTGGAACCCTCTAGATCCCAGTCCAATTTCTTAACCACTAGGCCCCCATTGCCCCAAATACATTTTTTAAATCGATAAATGGTTTCTCTAATCTTTTTAAATGCTTATAAAAAATAACATATGTTGTCAAATGTCACATAAAAGATGTGATTTTTTTAAATGGTCTTTTGGCACCAGATTTGGAAGAGTGGATGCATATTTTCAAAGCAGATCTGAGGACTGTGTTCTGAGTGTATATTTTATTTTTAACCACTTCTCTGTTAGGAACAGTTAGGAAAACGCAGATCCCAGATTAGTATCGTCCTGTCCAGTGAGCCTGTTATAAAAGTGTCGTGAACTGGAGACATCGAGGGAGACATCACCCTAAAAATCACCAAGATGAGGTCCACGCCATGCTTCTTGCTGAGTAGAGTACATTTTGGTCTGAGAGAAGACACAAATTATTTGAGAAAGTTGTTATAGCTGATCTCATCAAAGCATATAAAACAAGCCTTCATTTCACTGTCATTGCCTGCAATGTCATGTGACAAATAATGCTTCTTGAATCTTGAAGCTGGTGATGCTCAACTTTACAGGGATGCAACAATACTTTGACTGTTATAACAAATTTATTCATTCATTTTCATCTGTTTATCCGATACTGGGTTGCAGGGGGCAGCAGTCTCGACCACTGCCACTCAAACTGCACTGCCCAATACAGTAAGTCTTCTTGTGGAGAGTGAGACCACTGTAAGTTATGTAGGTTGGGACTGTGCTATGCTTAGGGTACCTTATGATAACTTGGCAGTTGGCTTAAACCTGGAGAACAACACTGTTGTTTCTCAAGTAAAACTCTAAGTCACTACAATTCCTGTGCCATAAGATATGCTGCGAAGAACAATGTAGTCTGACTGATATATGACTGTGATGCAGTCATATATCTTGCCCAGGCTCTTAAATGGCCTCTCTCCCACAGATGGAATCTTGGTGTCCCCTAGTGAGAAGTGAAACCTGTTTGAAACATTAGGGACCTGGACTTAGCTGGCTTGAAGTTTATCCAGGCCCAACTTATGAGACGCTTAAAGCCTTGGAGTATCCATCTGCACCCTAAGACTGATGTTGTAGTCAGTGTCAGGTTATCCTCCCATGGGGGGGCTCTTGCATACTTGAGATGGTGAGTGGTCCCCTACACTCCATTTCCACTGACTTCACTAGCAGGTTCATGGCCAGGAAAAGCAATCAAAGTATATAATTTGATGATATCCTTCTCCAGCTGAAATGTGGATGTTTCTGATCCGGAAGTGACTCTAAACCAGAAGCAGTTGTAATATTCCAATACGAGGTCCTTGTTCTTGCCTGGAACATGGTCTCTGGAAAGCAAGGTTCCCACCAATTTAACTGGAATGGACCCGTTTGAGTTTGCAAGGTCAAGCCAAAGGACTGCCAGGTCTCCTTTGCCTTCCCGTGCCTCCCGAATCATTTGTGTGATGACTCGTGTATGCTCAGTGCATTCTGGGACCTTCGGGACTCCCCACTTCTGCACAAAGGTTTAAATAATATGTGTTCCTCAGGTAGTCGGTCGCTGACAAGCTAGTCGGTCAGACGTGAATGTGTTTGTCCGCCGACAAAGGAGAAAACACAGAGAAGACTTCTTCCCGGACGAGGAGAAGGGAATATCACATCGGCATGAGTGAAACTACTGCAAGCAATCAACGGCAATCGGTTGACACCAACAGCGAACATCCATCCGACGATCCGTTTTTATCCGACGACAGGATAGCTCCACCCTCGACTCCGCTGACCCGAAGCTAAGTTTTCCTATTCATTCTACAGTATTAGCCCACTCACTCACAATATGACCACTATTTGCACCTCTACGTCTCACTCCCCAGTCTTGGCATGCGCTCAATGCATGATGTTTAGTTATTCCTCCGCAGCTTTTACGGATAGTGGTATATGCATTAAGTGTAGGGTTTTAGCTGATATATTGGAAGCGCAGCTCCCTAGTGTAGAGACAAAGTCGCTGGCAACTAGTGCTGGCTACTTGACATACACGAAAATTGTGGCAACAGGAGCTGTTAAAACACGGGTAGTCCCATCGATTCCCAAAGTTTCAGCCCCTCCAGCAGCTCCTACGCAGCGGCCGGGAAGCCAGGGTAAGTGGGTGACTGTCCGCAGCAAGACGCGCAATAGCTTTCCGAAGCCCCTGGTTCGCCACCAACCGGTTCATACACGCAATTCGTTTGCCCCCCTCAGCGACGCACCCGCTGAGGATCTCTCCCGCTAGGAACTCTTATTATTGGCGATTCTGTTTTAAGAAATGTCAAGTTGACGGCACCAGCGACCAAAATGAAATGTCACGAAAGGTCACGTCGGCAGTAATAACATCCGGCTTTGTCAGGCGGAAGTCACAAAAACTAGTGTTGAGTTGGTGTGTGCGTTTGCCAAAACGATTTCGGACTCCGTATTTTTCTCTGGTCCCCTACCAAACACGACAAATGACAACATGTTCAGCTGTATGTCGTCATTGAACAGGTGGTTGTCAAGGTGGTGTCCTGCTAATAATGTGGGCTTCATTGACAATTGGCAGAGTTTTAGGGGCAAACCTGGTCTGATGTGGAGGGATGGCATCCACCCCACCCTGGATGGAGCTAAATTCATTTCCAGGAATATTTCAGATATTTTAATAAAAACCACATGACGCCAAAGAGTCCCACACGTCTCTGTGAATCAGCTTCCTGCTGGCATGTCACCCCAAATGGATAATGTTGAACTCCCATTGAAGGTCAACATTATACCAACAATTAGGGCTTCAAATAATAAATTCATACGGAGAAACAGGAGAGGGGTAGATCATACCAACGTCATTAAAATTAAAATTTCACCATCAACACATAAAACAGAAACAGGGACAAACACAATGATTAGGGGCGGTCTGTTACATATTAGATCCTTAAAAAATAAATCCTTATTAATAAATGATTCGATCAATGATCATGCTTTTGATCTACTCTTTTTATCTGAGACATGGCTTAAATCAGATGATTTTGTTACAATTAATGAAGCAACACCCCCCACATTCAAATGCCCATATCCCAAGAGGACAAGGCAGAGGTGGGGGAGTCGCTGCAATTTTTAATCGTAATATCCCACTTAACCCTCGGCCTATAGGAACTTATAAATCATTTGAGTATCTTGTCCTTAGTTCTTTAGATCCGGCTACAAATTCAATAAATCATCCCCTCTTTACAATTCTTTATCGCCCACCCTCCCCATGTTCAGAATTCCTAAGCGAATTCCCAGAATTTCTAGCGGAGTTGGTTCTGTGCTCCAATAAAATCATCATAGTAGGTGATTTTAATATTCATGTAGATGTTCCTAACGATAACCTTAGCTTAGCTTTCTCATCACTCCTCGACTCATTTGGCTTCAACCAAGTGGTCAACAAACCAACCCATCATCATAACCACACGCTTGATCTTATTTTAGCGTATGGAATTGAAATCCAGAATTTGGAAATATTTGACCACAACCCATTGACATCCGACCACTGTCTGCTGTCTTTCGAAGTTAACATTCGAAATGTTACAAAACCTAATCAGCAATATTATTACAGTCGCTGTTTGTCAGACAGTTTGGTCACACAATTTTGCCATGATAGAGATATTATGTGTGCAGGACACCAGGTGAAAGGGCAGCAGGGCTATAAATATTGGAAGACTTTTCAAGTTATTTTACCACACTGAAAAAAATTATTCTGACCTCTATTAAGTTATTGACCGGGCCTTAATACCCAAACCCGGGCCTTAATACCCAAACCCGGGCCTTAAAGCTCGAAACACGGAAATTGGAAAGGTTATGGCGTTCCACACACAATGATGATAACTATGTCATGTGGAGGAACAGCTTTGGCATGTACAGAAAAGCCCTCAGACATGCTAGGACCGCTTATTATGTAGAGCTGATTGAAAATAATAAAAACAACCTGTTCAGCACTGTCGCCAAACTGACAGAGAACCATAGAGCTATAAATCTATCGATCCCTCTATCTCTGACTAGTGACAACTTTAACACATTTTTAATGACAAAATTAAAAAGATCACAGATAGAATTAACCTGCTTCTCCCCATTCAATCTGAGAATGTACCTCCACAAATAATAAAACCAGTGGTGGCCCCAATTTTCCCCTTAGTCCCATAACCCTCTCAGAATTGACCTCACTGGTTTCCTCTTCCAAACCCACTACATGTCAATTGGACCCCATACCAACCCCACTCTTTAAAGACTCTCTGTCACAGCTTGGTGATGTTACATTAAATCAAATTAATATTTCTCATCTAAGTGGTTATGTTCCTCAGGCCTTTAAAGTAGCAGTAATTAAACCCTCACTTAAAAAACCTACCCTTGATGCTAATGTTCTTTCAAATTACAGACCAATTTATAATCTTCCATTTATCTCCAAAATCTTGGAGAAAGTTGTGGTTGCACAATTGTGTGATCATTTACATAGTAATGATCTTTTTGAAAAATTTCAGTCTGGATTTAGAATCCACCACAGCACAGAGACCGCATTGTTAAGGGTAAAGAATTATATTCTCATGGCCTCTGAAAAAGGACTTGACCATAAGATCCTACTTCATAGGCTAGAGTATGATGTTGGGATCAAAGGAACTACACTTGTTTGGTTTAAATCCTATCTAACAGATAGGTTCCAATTTGTTCAAATAAACAAGGACTCCTCTGTACCAAGGCTCTGTACTTGGGCCAATTCTTTTTACATTGTATATGCTTCCTTTAGGCAAAATTATTAGACAACATAATATAGATTTCCACTGCTATGCAGATGATACCCAGTTGTATTTATCTGCAAGGCCTGACGTCCACCATTGATGATCCAGGGATTGAATCTGGATGGAAATATTCAACCCTCCCGCTCTACTATCAGGAACCTGGGGGTGTTATTCGATAATAGCTTGAATTTTGACGAACATGTTTGCAGAATTGCCTTCTACCATTTACGTAATATTAAGGCAATTAGAAATATTCTGTTCTGTAACGATGCAGAAAAACTAATCCATGCCTTCGTAACCTCTAGGCTGGATTACTGCAATTCTCTTTTATCAGGTATTTCCTTCAGGTCCTGAAAGAACCTTCAATTGGTCCAAAATGCAGCAGCCCGCATATTAACTGGAACCAAAAGACGGGAGCACATAACTCCCATCTTAGCCTCCCTACACTGGCTCCCAATTAAAAGTAGAATTGATTTCAAAGTTAAGGCCCTAAATAATCTGGCCCCTTCCTATATTAAGGACCTACTTTCCCCCTATAAACCTAACAGACCGCTCCGATCATTAGATTCGGGTCTATTAGTGGTTCCCAAAATTACAAAGAGTAGAACAAGTGGTAGAGCCTTTAGTTATCAAGCCCCTCTTCTGTGGAATCAGCTTCCGCTTCAGGTCAGGGATTCTGATTCGGTCTCTACCTTTAAGGTGAGACTAAAAACCCATTTATGTAATGTCGCCTATGGGAACTTTTTGAATGTTTAACGCTAATCTTGTAGTTTACACCAAACTGCTA
>JAFBJS010000616.1:26522-60985 GCA_016785265.1 Paraplagusia blochii | reverse complement strand
TTTATTTTATTGTATTTTTATGCTCTGGTAACATCCATTGCACTGTCTGTCCATCCAGGGAGTGGATCCCTCTCCTGTGGTTCTCCCTAAGGTTTCTACCGTTTTTTTCCCCTGTTATAAGGGGTTTTTTTTCCTCGGTAGTTTTTCCCTACCTGAGGGTCTAAAGACAGAGGATGTTACCAACCCTGTAAAGCCCTATGTGACAAACTTGTTTTGTAAATGTGGGCTATATAAATAAAAATTGATTGATTGAGGTGAAATTCTAGCATGCTATTACTAAATAAGTGTTAAATTATGAGGGCTTTAACAGTTCTGAAACGATAAGGACAACTTGAGACGTTACAAATACATCAAGTAGATAATATCGGCAACCAATATCGTAGCTTCCTCATTGGCTGCTCCATATCCGTCATCAACTCCTGCCATAGGATGATGCAGTCATCGTCGCTACTGGATATGGCATGTTCGGATCATAATCAACACAGTTGATTTTCTCTGACTTTCATTGTATGTTCCGGCAACTCTGACTATCACACTGTCTGTGATCCTCATGTTTTAAACCCAGTAACTTGGCCAAAAAAGACACAATTATTTGGATTTCACGGGGCTAAAATGCCATTTCTTTCATTAGGCTGACTGGGCCTTTGGGCACCCATTCCAAAGTCTTTAGATGATAATTGTTTTTTATGTAACAATGTCACGATTCACTGTAGCATCAGACTACATTTTAACAAGTGCAGTACAACAACATAAGGAAAGCCACGTCATGTACGGGTTTATGAGGTGGTATAATAGGTGGGCGGTGTTTACCGTAAGCTCATTCAAACATCCGAAGCGGCGGAGTAGAGGCGTCAAAAACGAGCTTTCCTCAAACCAAGGGCAAGGGTAACGCAGCGGAAATTGCGTATGCCTTTTACCTTACTAAATAATAAAGCCAATCCCAATAATTATCTTTATTTACAGAATGTGGCACAGATATTGTAAATATACCATTTCCTTGTGAATTTAATCATTTTGAGGATTATATTTTAGAGCAATTATTATAGATCGTGGTTGTATGACGGTAAGATTCGCTTTTATTCTGATAGCTGTGACTCGGAAGTAGTTGAAATCGAAAACGCCTCATGGTTCAGGTTCTAGCGGACTCAATCACGTCGGTGTTGGTCTACAATGAATAATTGCATTAGAAAAGCGCCTACAGTCGACTGGGCATTTGGACTCTTCCAACTCATGTGTCGCCTTCAACAGCAGGCATACTGTCGATCGTGTCACAGCAGAGGTCTGATCGCCGCTGCTAGGATCAAAGACCGACGAACGGCGGCTGACCTGGCCGAAAAGGTCCGCCAGGATAAGAAGAAGCCACTTGTCGCTGAAGCCCCGATATTCAAACAGCAGAAGAGATTGTTTGAGCTAAAGAGATTCAGTCAGCAACTCCAGCGTGTCCACCCCAATGTCCTGGCAAAACATCTGCACAAAAAGGTCCTTTACCGGGACAAAGATGTAGTGATTATTAACAAACCTTACGGTATACCCGTGAAAGGTACTCCTACACATCTATTCGTGAATGTTTGTGATTTATCAAAACTAAATCGTCCTCTCTTTATATTATTAACTATATTTTCTGCAGTTGATATGTAACCTGCGGTTTAAAAGAAATATAAATAGACCAACCCTATTCTTTTAGCAGTGTTTCATACCCGAAATGTAACAAACCATTTTAAATAATTATCGTAAAAGTAGTGGACGATTATCAATACAGAATTCCTTATAAGCACTATCTTCTTCCAAATAAATATTGTTGGATTAAAGCCAATTATTGCGTTTCAGAACCTTCCAAAGGCACGTCCATTGAGTCTGTGCTTCCCGTTCTTTCCAAAATGATGGAAGGGATGAAGATCAATTCAGGATCACAACTGCTACCCTGTCTAAAACTGGACAAGAATGCAACAGGAGCTCTCCTTTTGGCCAGGAGTGAAAAAACAGTGGAGCACTTAGTCCACCTACACAGAAACAACCAAATACAGAGCAAATACTGGTAAGATGAAGTACTGCTGTCTATAAATTACAACAATCATCACATTTATAGCCATTTCAAGCTGTTTAACACATTTCCACATTGATTCAGTTATGTTTAATGGTTAGTAGTATAAGGAAAATTAAGGACTGATATTTGTAAAATCACTACATTATTATTTCTGTCAAATTATAATTAAATGTCAAATGGAATGTATTAGTCATGTTTTTTGCAAAGTGCATGAGTTTGGATCATCTGTTCAGAGCAGCAGAAACTGTGGAAGTGAAGAGAGTTTAAGAAAAGATTACAGGCAGGGTGGAACAGTGAGAAAAAAAGTGTCAGTAATGATATGTGATAGAAGAGTGTCAGCTAAGGAGAAGGAAGAAGTCATTAATGTTTTTGCGCAAATGTCCATTTAGTTATTGAACATTAGCACACATGGAGCCAATGCAGAGAGGCCGTGGACAGAATGCAGTTCAGAACTGTCCTAAACTGCATCCAAAAGAAAATAATTTGTCTCTCTCTGTCAGCAAATGATCCTAGTTGTCATCACTCCTGCCAACCTCATTTTAACTTCACAGGGCCATTACAGTTGGTATACCTGTGCCATCTGAGGGAATTATTGATATTCCCATCATGGAGAAAGCCATCACAGGACCTCAGCCACACTACAAGGTATCACAATCACATTTTACCATCAATTCTAAGAGACATTTACTACTGGAACAAAATAAAGAATAAAAAAAACCTTCTTTTTCATTTCAGATGATTTTAAGTGCAGTTTTTAAAATGAATGAGTTGGGTGATGGTGTGACTAGAGTGCGAGGTCACAGACAAGCACAACCTGCTGTGACCAAGTACCGAGTCCTGGATAGTTGTAGTGGCTGCAGCCTTGTGGAGCTCCAACCTCTTACTGGTGAGAACTTCTCTCTAGAAAATCCATAAATCTGTTATTTACCAACATTTGTAATGAAGCTTATTATTTATTTATATTTATTGTTTTTTTTTTCTTCAGGAATCGCACAGCAGATGAGAGTTCACATGGCAATGGCTCTGTCATGTCCTATCCTTGGTGACCATAAATATTCCCATAAAGATAAACTTGCACCACAGGTATGTTTATTTAAAAAAGACTTAATTCAATAAATACTAAGATGATTTTTAGGGTTGCCATGAACGCTGCGGCAGTGGTGGCCCAATGATAAAGGAACCAGATTTGTGTCGGTAGGGTTTTTGGTTCGTATCCATCAGCACTTACCACTGAGGTGCATAGAGCATAGCACCATCCCCTCCCACTGCTCCCCAAGCATCCTAAACTGCCCATTGTTTACTACTTACGGTGATGGGTAAATTGCAGAGGTCACATTACATTGTGTACAGTGGTATGTATCACTGTCACTAGAATGAGCAATTTGCTTTCCTTATCTTTTACCCCTCAAACTGACCTGAGTGCAGAGTTAGTTTTTTGTCTTGAGCCATCAGACGCCGTGCAATTTCATTCGAATTCAAACAGCAATGTCACAGTTCCCAAAAAAAAAAAAAACACTTTTAACCTATGCTTATTGGCCTGGTAGTAGCATATCTCACTCTTCAGATTTTTTTGCTTACCTTTCTTTTGATATCTGCTATTCTTGTTACACAGCCAGTGTTTACTTCACTAGTTACGTTATTAGTTACAAAATTATAAAAGTAACTAATAACTAGTTACTTTACTTTTAAAACACATTAAAAAAGTTTAGTGTTGTAGTCTGTAACAACTATCAAAATAAGATAGGTAAATAATAATAAAAAGATGTAGTGGTGCAAGAAAAAACAAAATTGATGTTAAGACATTTTGACAGGCATCTTTATTGTATCCCCAACTTGCCGTCGTCTTGCTTGTGGGTGTGTCCTGCTGTACGCCTTGTGTGTGAGACTGTTTATTTCCCTATAAGGCAAGAACATCCGCACAGGTCCCTTTCTGATTGGCTTAGCCTGAAATGTTAACCTATGTCAACCAATCATCGCTCCTTTTCAACGCATGGGTTCAGTTAGTGTGCATGATTCTCTTTCACTCATGACTGTGAGTTACCGCACGCACACTCTGACAGGCAGCATTCAGGCTCCACTGCCACAGTCCTCTCTCTGTGGGTGGGGACCATTTGGACCACAGATATTAACAAGTAACAAGCCCCTTTACACCACAGTAACAATAACAGCGTTACTGAATGGGAATAGTAACATGTTACGTTATTAGTTACCGAAAAGTGTTAGTCCCATCACTGTGCACAGCTCGACACCCTTCTTCAGCTGTTTGCTCTAAAAAAAGTTAAAATAGATTTCAAAATTGTATTTTTATTTCAACTTTTCATACAAAGGCATACTTAATTGTACTGTGTTAAAAATAATTAAATACTGTTCCACAGAAATTACCCAAAGGTGTGTTGGGAAAGCTCAGACTGGAACCAAGCAAGAGTCGGCATATTCCTCTACACTTACACGCCCAACAAATAAGGCTGACAATGCAAGAAGAAATTTATGTGACCTGTCCTCCTCCCAAATACTTCACACAGTCACTGAAATACCTGTATTTGGAAACACCAGATAAGACAGAAGATGAGGAACCAATTGACAAACAGCTGAAGGACTTCCAGAATGCTTGGAAATAAATGAACCTTAACTGTCAGTGTAATGCACGGATATTTTACTGTTTGTTATCAATGCAGAGGAGAACTAATGTATGTATGGTGTCATTCAGTTAGTTTCAGTATTAAACAATGACAACAGAACTGTAGTACAACTGTGTAAGTCAATGAAGTTCATCCATATCAACATGTCAGGTACTAAAAGCTATTGTGGCTGTGAGACATCAACAACACCACAGCTTTACCATTTTCTATGCATTGCTTTCTAAAATGGTTTCTATCTACACATTTAATCTTTTTTTTTTTACATACACACAGGAGGACAGCATTGACAGTTTTTTTTTTTTTTAATTCGCAACATGGACCTGAGTAACACGTTTAACACCTGTCCATACACTATTAGAGCTCTTGATCCTGGACCTAGGGTTCATCCCATTGCTCCAAGACGTTAAATTGAATAATTTCAGGGAAAAAAAACAGGCACATGTTTTTGTCTTATTTTAAATTATCAATATGTGTATTTGTATACTTTTACAAAAAAGGGGAAGCCAGAGCAACATAGCCAAGGCTACTGTCTCTTTAAGATGCAATGTAAAACCGGTTCTGGTGAATGATGCTGGTAATGACCCATGAGTGAGTGAGAGATTATAGTTTTAAGAAATTTTAACACTTTTTGCTAAGCTGAAATGGTAGCAACTCCAAAGACTGCTCTTGAACCCACTGCTATGAGGAGCAGGCCTATGTTTATTCAAAGGACAGCTGCAATGTTGAACCTGTCACCGAGAAAACTGTTTTGGAAAAAAATCCTAATCATTAAACAAAAATACAAGAGTCCAAAGATCAAATAATCCAAAAATGATTCATTCATAAGGTGTTCTGTTTCTTCAGAGACAGTCAATGGTGTTTATAAAGCCAGTCCTCAAGTTCATGTTCTAAGGACCAGCAATGATGATATCCTGGATCTCTCTGACCACGATGATACGAGCCAGCATGTGCTCAACTTGTTGAACTGTAAGAGGCTGCGATGAGTACCACATGGGGCTATTGGGTGCTACGACTGGTTCTGGTGTCATGTAAAAGGCATCATTGCGTCCCTTAATGCTCTGTGGACTGAAATAGAAATCAGTTATTTAGAATATGTTGATTATTAATCAACTGCGAAGCAACAGGTTTCATACAATCAGTGTTAATTTGTCCTCTTATTTTTGTCAAAGCTCAACAACAGAAAGGGAAGTAATGTTTCAAAAAGTATATATTATCCTTTCAGAATGTCATAAAACTTTAATTAAATATATAAAAACTTTTTTGTTAACTTAAACTTAACTTATTTACATTATGGTACAAAATAAAAGGGGTCCCCATTTGTGTTGCAAAGGGACAGATTGAAAAAATGTATTTCCATTACAAAAATGTTAAAAAAAAGTCATGTAGACTCTAGTACAAACAGAACAGAATCTAATGAACTACACACGGCTGCTGAATTATAGCAGTTTAACCACCACATCAAATCAATTTGACTAGTTGCCAGTAATATTTGTGAAGCAAGTAAACAGTTTAAAAAAAGTATTGTTTACTTTAAGAATTGGAATCGGAAATGTATTACATTTGTATTTATACAAGTTTAAAACCTCTGATGTAGTTAGACAGAACCTTCTAAAGACTCTAAATGTTTTCTTAGACAGAACACTGATCTCTGCTGGTCACTTACCATTTAAAGAGGTAAAAATCATAAAGTTTAATTGGACAGCGTAGTGGATTTTCTGGATCCTCAACCTGTTCTTCGTAAATGTCATCAGTACCTGAAAAAGAAGTTAGTGAAGAGGTCATCATCAATCATTTTGTTATTAATTTTCGATTAATCAAAACAAAATAAAATACATATAAAACACCTTTCTGTCCTGCACTGTGTGAATTCTGGGCTTTGAGAAGTCGGATACTTGTTGCCTTGTCCTTGGCATTGTTAGGGTTCTTCCTTGTGTGCCGCAGGACTTTAGAAAAAGCTACCTTTAGGTGCTGTTCAGATGTTGTCAGATGGAAATACCTGCAAATAAGATGAGATAAAAGAACTGTATTGGTGTCATACCAAAACAGATGTGTTCAATTTTGGGAAAGCTACCTACTTTGTATTAAAGTACATGAGCGTTGTGAGCAGTGTGGCAGGGGAATGAGCACCAAGCTGTTTACACTCCCACAGCATCTCCTCCGTCACATGACTTGGAATAATGTACCCTATGAAAAACATACCTGGAATAAATACATCTTTTAGCTGAAGTAAAATAGACAGAACATACAAACTTACTCTTACCTAAAGGATGAACAGTGGGTTTCCAACCATTCAGGATATTGTGTAAGGACTCACAAAAACGTGTATAGTACGGATCAGAAAAAATATCATCCACGCGTCCATTTTCAGACAGATACTGAAACAGAAAATAGCTATAATTACTTCCTAAGCACAGCAAGTCTATCCAACACACAAAGGCCTATAGTTACCTTTTGAATACACAAAAAAACATAATACAAAATATCAGGAGAGAATTGTTCGGCTTCTAATCCACGTGCTTCAGTGGTCATTAAGGACAGACCCAAATTTAACTCAGCCACAGCACTGGACACAAGGTCTTCCTGAAAACACAGGGGCTGCCGACCTGGATAAAGCCAAAAATAATAATTTCACTATCGCAGTAGTTAGTTCTTAAGTTTATCTATTATTTTTTGAAGAGATATAAAATATATTTAATTGTAATATAGTTAACTCACGTCCTATAGGAGCAAGCGTCGTCTTTTTCCGCTTGCTCAGCTCTGCATTTTTTCCCTTTGCCCAAAAGCTCCATACTTCCAGACCCTCCTCGGGTTTTAGACACACAGGAACTAGAATCTCTGTTGGCTGCTCAGCCTGAGCCTCTGGCTGCACTTGGCCCTGCACAGACAGAATTTGAAGCAAAGTTTCCAGATTAAAATCAGTTGGAGACACCACCATTCTCAAGAATTGCATCTGTACTAACACAACTCAGCTACAATTGACATGGTTGTGACATTACATTAATGTCTATAATTGCAAACCATAAAAAAATACATTCGATTAGTCATTGCTACAGATAATTAACACTTTTTAGTCGAGGTACCAAACTGTATTCAGAAAAAAAAAAAAAATCATTTTTATTTTCCACAATCCTTTCATAAAAGAAGATTCAAACAGGCAAGTAAAGTATAAATAAATATACATTTACAAAAATACATACAAATATTGGAAAGGTAGATCTCTCTGTTCCAAATTTGGTAACCTAAAGTTAAGATCGCATAACACCCATGCTTACTGTGCTGACCGTTTTCTGGGTCACAGGCACAGCAGTCTCCACAACCACAACCCAAATCTCACTGCATTGTGCCAGCCCTTCTCAAACCTTCCACCAGGTAGTAGACACATTGGAAAGGGGCCAACCACCCTAACTGGGATTTGATCTTGCCCATGAGCAGAACTCTGGGGTCCCCCACCAATGACAGAGACATTGACTCTGGGCTAAAGCACAATTTTAATAGCTTTCCTACAATTAAATAGATTTAAAAACCCTCAATAAATCTTGCTTAAGGGATCACAGTATTCTGAATCTTTGCTCAGTATTGTGATATGTGTCGTATTGTCAAACTCTTTCCAGGACACACCATAAACGTACATACTTCTTCTCCTTTCGACTTATCTAGTTTCCCAGGGGTTGCCAAAGCGAGTCAACAATTTCCATCTCATCCTGTCCTCCGCATCCTCAAATCCAACTCCAACCACCTCCATGTCCTCCCTCACCGCATCCATAAATCTCCTCTTTGGCCTTCCTCTTTGTCTTTTATCTGGTAGCTCCATATCTAGCATTCTTCTCCCGATATAACCACTGTCCCTCCCCTAGCTTTTTCTCCAAACCTTCCTGTCTGTGTTGTCCCCCTGATTACCTCGTCCCTGATCCTGTCCATCCTTGTTACCCCCAAAGAGAATCTCAGCATCTTTAACTCTGCCACCTCCAGCTCTGCCTCCTGTCTTCCTATTCATAGTGTCTCCAAACCATACATCATGGCTGGTCTCACAACTGTCCTGTAAATCTTTCCCTTCACCTTAGCTGACACTCTATCACAAATCACTCCTGAGACCTTACTCCAGTTGTTCCATCCTGCCTGTACTCTATTCTTCGCCACAATCTCTTCCACACAGTACTCTTCCACAGTCTGAACTGCTCTGAACAGTTGAGCCTAAGTATCTGAACTCCTCCACCATCTCCACCTCTGCTCCTTGTAATTCCATTGTTACCCTTTTCATTCACACGCATGTACTAGGTCTTGCTACGACTGACCTTCATTCCTCTTCTCTCCAGTGCAAAACTCCACCTCTCAAGGTTCTCTTCTAGCTGTTGCCTGTTCTCACTGCAGATCACAACATCATCTGCAAACATCATTGTCCATGAAGACTCCTGTCTGACTTCATCTGTAAATCTGTCAATCACCAGAGCAAACAAAAGGGGGCTCGGGGCAGATCCTTGATGAGGTCCCACCCCCAACTTAAAGTCCTTTGTCCTTCCAACAGCACACCTCACCACTGTTGTGCTGTTCTCATACATATCAGATAGATAGAACTTTATTATATCCTGCACCAGTCTAACATACTTCTTTGCCACTCCTGACTTCCTCATGCAAAACCACAGTTCCTCCCTTGGAACCCTGTCGTAGGCCTTTTCTAAATCTACAAAAACACAATGCAGCTCCTTCTGACCCTCTCTGTAGTTCTCTATCAACATCCTCAAGGCAAATATTGCCTCTGTGGTACTCTTTCTTGGCATAAAACCATACTGTTGTTCGCAAATCTCTACCTCCAATAACTACTCTTTCCCAAATCTTCATGGTATGGCTCATCAACTTTATCCCTCTGTAATTGCTACAACTTTGCACATCACACTTCTTGTAAATTGGCACTTTTCCTCCGCTCATCAGGCATCTTGTCGGTCTCTAAAATTCTATTGAAGAGCTGGGTGAGAAAACTTACCGTTTTTCCCCCAAGCACTTCCATACCTCCACTGGTATGTCATCGGGACCAACTGCCTTTCCACTCTTCCTCCTCTTCAGAGCTTTTCTTCATCCTTTCTAATCTGATCTGAACTTCTCCCTGTTGGGAAATGGCTTCTCATTCCTACGCTCCCTATCATTTTTCTCATTTAACAACTCCTCAAAGTACTCCGTCCATCTTCCCAGCAAACCTTCATTCCATCTCTGTCCTTAATTAATCGCAACTGCTGCACATCCTTCCCAGATTGATTTCTCTGCCTTGCCAATCTGTATAACTCTTTTTCTCCTTCCTCCGTGTCTAACCTCTCATACAACTCCTCGTATGCCTTTTGTTTGGCCTTGGCCACTTCCCTCTTCACCTCCCACCACCCGGTCTCTTTGTCCTCCTTTCTCTGTCCAGAGGAAACCCCTAGCACCTTCCTAGCTGTCTCCCTAATGATTCTAGCTGTGGTATCCCAATCATCTGGGAATTCCCTATCATAACCCAGAACTGCTCTGACTTCTTTTCCAAAGTCTTCACAACATTCCTCTTTCCTTA
Organism: Paraplagusia blochii; assembly: GCA_016785265.1. Classification (NCBI taxonomy): domain Eukaryota; kingdom Metazoa; phylum Chordata; class Actinopteri; order Pleuronectiformes; family Cynoglossidae; genus Paraplagusia; species Paraplagusia blochii. The sequence continues at coordinate 50,766 of JAFBJS010000616.1, read as the reverse complement.
ACTTCCACCACTTGATCTTCTGCTCTGTCTTCACCTTCGTCCTTCTTCTCACCTCCATTGTCAGCTTGTACACTACTATCCTATGTTGTTCCTATGTTGGCGACTGAGGCCACACTCTCACCTGCCACCACCTTACAGTCACTTATCTCCCGCAGATTACCTCTTCTACAGAGAATGTAATCTACCTGAGCAGACCTGCCTCCATTCGTTTGTCACCCAATGTTCCTCGCCATTTCCATTCTTTTTGCAAAATCCACCACTGCCTGTCCTTCCAAATTTCTATCCCTAACTCCAACCGATCACTTCCTCATCCCCTCTGTTCCCTTCTCCTACATGGCCATTGAAATCTGCTCCAATCACCACTCTCTCTCCCCTGTACATGTTCTCTACGACCAAATCCAGCTCATTCCAAAACTTCTCCTTTTCTGCTAACTCACAGCCTTCCTGTGGAGCATAACCACAGACAACATTCAACATCACTCCTTCTATTTATACCTTCACACACACATCAAACCTGTCTGACACTCGTTTCACATCCACAACATTACTTGCATACTTTTCCCGATGATCAACCCTACTCCTACTATTTCTCTTCCCATCAAATCCATGGTAGAATAACTTAAAACCTCCCCTGATATTTCTAGCCCTGCTGCCCTTCCACCTGGTCTCTTGCACACACAACACATCCAGTCTTCTTCTCTCCATCATGTCAGCTAGCTCCGAACCTTTCCCTGTCATTGTACCTACGTTCAGGGTTTACACTTTCAGACCAACACTTCTAACCTTCCTCTTTTCCCTCAATGTCTTAATCAATTTCCACAGTACCCTATAGGTTAACAGCACTGTTGGCAGTCGTTGTTAACCCGGGCCCCGACCGATCCCGTGTGGAAATCTTTTTGTTGTCTTGCATCTTAGATTTGGCAAAATGTTTTTACCCCAGATGCCCTTCCTGATGCAACCCTCACCGTTTATCAGGGCTTGGGACTGGCACTTAAAAAACAGCTGCTCGCTAGTGGCTGGGTTCCATACACTCCAGTACACACATACTCAACCATCCTCCAGATTATTCATATTTTCAATTTATAAAACTTGAATCATAATATCAAAGAACATTTGGACTGTGCCCTAGGGAACACCGAATATGAAAAATACCTAACATGCTATCTTGTTAAACAACTAATTCTAATTTTCTACAGGTTTAGAAAGATTTACTTCAAAAACCACAGAAGGCTTTCTACCAGTATTTAAATAACAAGTGTCATACAGTAGATGTATTGTTACCTGAAGATGGAGCTGCTGTTCTTGCCCCTCTTCACTTTGGCCATGTTGTTGGTTGGGGTCCCATATGTGTACTGACTGTGTTGTGTTGTAGGTTCCTCCTACAGTCTGTACGGCCACAGGGATGTGAATGTTGCCATTCATGAACTGGGCTGGAAACAGGGTCTGAACAATTTCCTCCTGCGCCCCAGCAGAGGCCAGTTGAACATCTGCAGACTTTGATGATGAACTTGTGGACATTTTATCTTTACCATTGCAGGTGGTAACTTGTACTGTGCTGTATGTCTCCTGTGGTATGGCAATGTGAGTAACACCCTGCTGTTGTGGTGCAGAGTACACAGGAATAGTCCAAGTCTCACCTGTGGGACCTGTGATAGTTCCTGTAGAGCTGTAAAGCTGAGCACTGTCAACTGTTAGCAAATCTGGGCGTAGGGACACATAACTTTGCTGTTGCCCTTGAGGAATGGCTAGAACAGTGGCAACCTGTTGTCCCTGTGGAATAGCATAAGAAACCGCCAATGGGACATCCACCTTCCGCTTCTTAGCAGGTTGGAGGACGGTGGCAGCACTGCCAGTTCTCTTCTCTGCCTCCCTGGGGGAGTCCTGTTGCTGTATGGGGGACATGGCTTCTATGGTTTGGATCTGGATTTGTTGGCCACCTTGCAACTGAATCTGTTGTCCCCCATGTAGTTGAATGTGCTGACCATCCTGTAGCTGAATGTGCTGTCCACTCTGTAGTTGAATCTGTTGACCATCTGGTAACTGAATCTGCTGTCCACCCTGAAGCTGAATCTGTTGGCCATCCTGTATCTGAATATGTTGACCATCATGAAGTTGAATCTGCTGCCCAGCCTGGAGTTGGATTTGCTGTCCACTAGGCAGCTGAATATGTTGGGTTCCTTGTAACTGAATTTGTTGTCCTCCAGCTACAGCTGCAACCAACTGTGCCTGAATCTGTTCCACAAATGCATAGATTAGAATAAGAACAATGTCAGACATCAGTCATATCTACAGATGTGTTGAGGGTCAAATAAACAAATGCAATACCTGCTGCTGCTGTTCCTCTGTAAGCTCTCCGTGCTGTACAAGCTGGGCTGTAGAAATTCCCTGCAGATCCTGCTGAGACGGTGACGCCACCTGAAGAACTTGACTGACTGTTTGATTCTGTTGATCCTGGATCTGAACCTGGTATAAATATGGTACATATATGGACACTTAGGTAAATTAGAAAACTTTTAAGATGGAACATTTGCATATGTTTTTTTGTCTTCAAAGTTGTTATGGGGTTATACAAATACTTCCGGTGCAGTCTAAGAGTGAATCTAAAACCCAAATAGACACGATTGGTCAACATAGGTTTTTTTAAAGTTAATATTTGAAATTTTTCTAAATGGAGTCTAAACAATTCTTCTCAACTTTTTAATGGAATAAATAGAAAGAATATGTAAGATCAGGATCTAATGAATCCATCTCTCTCAACATCACAGGTTTTAGAAACAGTGTATGAAAAGTAAACCTGAACTTGGAGTGGCTGCTCAGACCCTTGGTGAACAGACAGCTGGGGGGACATTTCTGCTGAGGTCACCTGTACCTGTCACAAAACAGCTAAATTTAGTTAGGTTTAACAGCTTGATGTGAATCTATGTTTTAATGAACGGTAGAGAATGCAGAGAACAGGGTGAGATGGAAAATTTTGATATGCTGTGTCAACCCCTGAAAAAGGGACAAGCTGAATGGAAATTAGGTCCATGTTTAAATGACCAATCATAAAGTTGCAATCATCTGTGGCAACTCCACCATGACATAAAAAAATATGTTTGACTTCCCACACTAAATGTACTTACGGGACAAGCTAGCTCCAGTAGTGATCCTGCAACTTCTGCACTGTCTGTGTAGATACAGTTAGAACCCTGTTGCTGTTGGAACACCATAGCAGTGGTGGTGACTGATCCCTCCTGTTGGGTAAACTCCTGCAGCACCTGTGGGCCCTTGGAAAGACATTCCAAAAACTCTTTCATCCTGTGCTGTGGTACAGTGCGGGCTTTCTGCCGCACATACTCATCAAAGGACACCACTCCACTCTCCTGCTCGTTCATTGTGACTCTGCGGTAAGAGGACGAGACCAAAAAGTTAAACACCTCTGACTTTTTAATGAAATACACTTCACCCTGAAAATAACTAGTACAATGGCCATTAAAACTTGATATTGTTGCCTATCAGAGGATCTGCACAAAAGACTTAAGACCAGAAGCTAATGAATTAAATGAAGGTTAGGGTAACTACAGGTAATACATGCAGAAAAACAAAACTCCATCATTTGAATAGTTTTTGTTGAACAAAATTGACATTTGGGATGTCACTATGTGATACAAATGCATCATTACATTGATTAAAGTTTCCTTCGGGGGCAATCACCTTAGTTCCTTAACCACAACCATAATACATAATAATAATAATAATAATAATGAAATCCATCCCTTTACCAAGAGCCTCGCCCCGATTGCTTTGAGTGTTTTGTGAGGCTACTCAACTTCTGAGGTGTACTGTATTGTTGCTGTACAGCTTTTCTCCCACACATTACACAAAGACAGATTGTGCATATCTACAATCTACAATGTGCTCCCAGCTACAGTTAAGCATTTATCTGTTTATATTAAAGCGATTATTGTGAGAACTACAAAAAAGACAAACTTCACTACTTTGTCAGGATATTATGACTTTGAAATGTCATAAACACCATTAAAACAACATAGGTAATCGGGCACCATTGATGTGTGTGTAACTACAGTACTGCTAGTGATTAGCAAACTAGCTCGACACTGATTAGCAATGCCAAGTTTTCTTCAACCCGTGTCAAACTTTGTCTGTTTCACAAAAGGCTAGAATACACATAGTAAGTCAAACAAATAATATTGAGTGTGGGTATAAGGTAAGTTTGCGGACGAAAGCAGCACTGCCCCATTCATTGCAGCAACATGGGGCAAAGTAATGAGCTAATCGAGATGCTAAGCTTAGCCCGCTAGCACTACCGCCGTGGATCCTGTCATGCTACCTTAAATAAAACCAAATCCTATCTGCTCCGCCAAGGCACCACGTTTAAAATTAAAATACCGATAAACGTCTTACCACTACCTGCTCCACAACATGCACCTAGCCATATACTAAATGTGGGAGCCGCTTGAACCCTCGCAAATAACGTACAATTAGACATTTAAAAAATTGTAGCAATAGCGGCATAAGGCAAGGTCTTTGACATCCGGTGAATTTAGGCGAAATATTCAATAATATCCAATTACCCGAGCTCCGCTGGTTCATCCAACAGAGTCACTCAGCCGTATCACGGCACAATAGGCCAAATGAACACAGGTAAAAAAAAAACACGGGCACGGTCTGTTTAACCGCTGAGATATAAAAATGACGGAAGTATAGGCCCGGTCCACACACTAACAGGGACTCCTCTTCAGACGGCTGTTGTACTGCTGCCGCTGTGTCTGTGCTTGTAATGACGAAGCACTGGTTAAGGTTATCAATACATTTGATCGTATGTCAATGCACGGGCAAAATGCAGTTCAAATCAAGAATCTAATATTCCTGGGGTGTTCTTCTGTTTGCATACAACCGACATGTGTCTATTTAGATACCGATTATCTATCTATCTATCTATCTATCTATCTATCTATCTATCTATCTATCTATCTATCTATCGTATCTATCTTTCTATCTATCGTATCAAGAGCATTCAAAATATAGAGGAAGATAAAAAAATCAATAAATATTAAAGTCATGACTCTCACAAAACCACATACAAAATCTAATCCAATGTCACACGACTCCACTAACAGAGATTTTGAAACAATTTTAAGTATCTTCAATGACTACCTCCACTACTACTTCTGATGCATTTAGAATTTTTATTAATACAAACACCAACAATAATAATGTAAAACAAATTTAAACGAAAATTAACCAGTAACATTAAGGCCAGTAAGCAGTTGTATGCGTGTACCTTTAACAAGAGTTCAACTTCCCCAGTCTGCCTTAAAGAGCCAGGCATGTGCTACTGAGGGCCTCCCCCAGTTTGCTTCACAACAAACTACGAATCGGCTGCCTTAAGGTAGACCAAGTGAGATCTAAAGTGGAACTAGGCTGTGAATTGTACATTCTGGGGAGAGAAGAGTTAATTCCCACACTGCAGATTGTCCAAAACATTTTCTTTATCTTTATTTATTATTGTTGTATTTCATCTTTACACTAGTCAAAATAACAATCTGAAGATAATAAAACTAATATAGTAATTATAATAAAATAATTAGTGTGAAACAACCGCATTATAGATCGATCGATCAATAGATAGATAGATAGATAGATAGATAGATAGATAGATAGATAGACATCTCAGTGATCAGTGGAAGTTAGTAGATTAGTAGTGCATATATATATATATATATATATATATATATATATATATAGAGAGAGAGAGAGAGAGAGAGAGAGAGAGAGAATATATATAAGATATATATATATATTCACAATTGCAAAATCTCTCGCCTTCCCCAAACTGCCCTGACCCTGTGCATCCTTGTCAATTCAAAAGAGAATCTTATCATCATTAACTCTGCTTGTTAGTGACTCTAAGCCATGCATCATGGCTGGTGTCTCAACTGTCCTCTAAATTTCTAAGTAAAGGCAAAACTAATGATAATATATGTCAGTATTTTTAACAAAGTAATACTCCTATATCATTGCAGAATACAGGGTTCTGTTATGAAAATAACAGTTGTCAGGCTGAAGCCCCGTGGCCAAAGGAAGAAACAGCCATGTTCTTGCAGAGCTTGACCTTGGGTTTTCATCCAGTCAACCTCAGGTGCACCTCAGGTGTAGCTATGACGACGCCCTTCATCAGGGAGAGCATATGCCAGTTGTGTTTGATCAGCAGAAATATTAGTCTATAACACAGCATCTGCAGTTTATACCTTTGCTTCTAATAAGAAGCACCTATTAGCTGAAAGCAACTATAAAGACTCCACAAGTGGAGCTAAAGCAGTACAGACAGACTAAAAAAGACACAACATACCCTGCATAGATGTTTTTTTTTCATTATTGTAGAGGTACAAAAATTAAATGCAGGACCCTCAAAGAGAATTTCATGCAGGACCTTCAAATCTTCACATGCAAAAAAAATCTAAAATATGTTTATTATTTAATTTTAGATACACCCAACCCCAACATTTTAAATTATTCAAAATATACCAATATAAATATAGTTAACCACAGTAAAAATAAATGGTGGTCTTAAACCATATCTTTAAAAAAACTGTGGTCTAATGTTTCTGTTATACAAGTCTCCAAGGGTTTGCCAGTGCATGTTTCTTCTGGCAATTACTGCAGTTATTAGATTGCAGAGATATTTTATGATAGATTTCTAAACTTTGTGCAGATCAATTTTCAAGACTTTTATTTGAGCAATCTTCAAGAAAAAAATGACCAAAAACCAGCTTCGCTGTAGAGTGCTATTGAGTTTTCTACATTTCATTGTCATTATACACCTACGTCAGTCTGCCAAAGCATTAACAGACAGCTAAATACTTCGAATTTCTTATTGTGTAACTTCCAAAACGGAGTTAATATATAAATGATGCGATTCATTATTATCGGTAATGGTAGTATTTGTTCATTCGTGAATATATATACTTAAACCTTCATATATCCACCAACGCACACGATCCTGCCCCCTTCCTATTCTCCACCTCCTATAATTATGGAGGACAGTACGAGTTGTCTGTCCGCCGCTCAGCTGTTCTGACGTCAGGCACACGATCTGACGTCAGCGTGGGAGTGTTCTACGGTCGGCAGAAATGAACGGTTCTCAACATAGCCTTCTCTGCGGCCATGTAAGTTCATACCTGCTAATAACACATCTCGTCTCTTATGTGATGATTTGTGAATGAAAATGTTTCCGTATATTTCACCCTGGTTTCTCGTGACCGCGCTTTTTTGGTTTTGGTCGCTACCCCCTGGCGCTGTGCCCCGGTTTCGCCTGTAGCTAACCATGACTGAGGAGACGATGCTATTTTTTTACTTAGCTCATGAAGCGTAGGCAGCGCCGATTAAATAGACAGGCTGCATTGATGGGTGGGCGCCTGGTTTGTTCTGCTGGATATCCAACCGAGATTGGCGACAAGTGCACTACACGTTGATGACGATGATATAGTGTGTTTTGTAACAATGTAAAAGTCGAGCCAGGGAGACAACACCCATGTATGTGGGAGCTGACCTCAGTCATACCAGGATTTGGCCATATGCTCGCTAAGGCAGCATAGTGATCCGACTTTGCTATTGATGCATGGGTTGAAGTGACATATAGAACGAATATGATGGTTTATGATAAGAGTCCACACTGCAACAACAGCAGGGGGAGGAACTGAAGCTCAACACCACCAGACTAGACTCAGTGTGGATACTTAGAATTTGATAATTTACCAGCATGTTTTCAGAATATACAGTTTACTTGTGGGAATGTGACACAATAGGTGGTAGCAACATAACTCAATCTCATTTTCACTGATGGACTTAATGAGTGTAACAACCATTTATTAACACTTGTTTTTGCTATTATTATTTATTGAAGTCGTACTTATATGTAACAAAGAATAATACATTTAGCAGGTAAAAGCTCAGCAGCATTTCAGGACGATGTCAAGGCAAATGTTTTTAAGCTCCCACATGCCACAAAAGATGACTTGGTAGGCCTAGGGCAGGAGTTCTCAATAGGTAGATTGGGATCTACCAGTAGATCTCCAAAGGAATGTTGGTAGATTTTGAGCAATAACATAAAACAATGATAGGAATTAAAACTAGGAATAAAATTGTATTTCAAGATGCTAATCATTGGGCTAAAGTGAGAATCGCCCAGGTATTGAGTCAGACAGTATAACAAATATATAACAATGTTTAGAATAAGATATCTGGTTTATATAGATACATATATTTAGAGTTTTGGAATACATCAATGCGTGGCCATAAAATTCACCTAGTATTTTCACCTCCTTTACACCAAATTCTGTCCATTGTGATGTATTTTCTTTCGAGGGCAAATGCTCTGGATTGAATATGTCGAATGCTCTCAGGACATTATTGACGGCAAATGCAGATTTCATCTCCTTAGTCAGGGCCTGTTGCAATTGACAAATGTCAATACCATCAGGCATGACTGAAATCCGAGGATGCCTGGTGTTCATTCCTATCCCCTCCCCTAGTTTGAGAAGATCTGCTACTACATCAGGTTTGTACCAAACACGGAAAGGTGTTTCTGATCCAGTCAGCAAATCAGCAACAGCTTGTTTTGCTTTGGCCACCTTTGCAGACACTTTGAAAAAGGGTATATTCATCTCTTGCAGTGATTTGCTCAATCTATTGAACACAGCAAGGACATCTGTCAAAATACATAGACCTTGGATAGATGTGGGCTTCAGAAGCAAGTTGCGCAAACCGGTAGCAACCTGGTCATTCTTAGTGGCGATAATACAATCTAGTGCATCAAGCACCTGACTAAATCGCTGAAGCAGACGCACAAATGCCTCACCATGGTTTAGCCACCTTGTTGTTGCGACTTTGAGCATTTTTAATTCTGATATGCCTTCTGCCATCTGTACAGCTTTAAATATTTCATTCTTTTGATTTGAGTAATGGAAGAGTTTCCAAAGACCTTCTAATAGGGAATCAATATCTGAAATAAATTTAAATTGTTTCAAAACATGAACAAGAACGAGAGCCAGTCTATGGTTTCTGCAGTTCATATACAGCATATGAGGTGCCAGGTTTCGAAGACGTCGCTGTAGACCTGAGACTTCTCCACTCATAGCATTCGTGCCATCCAGACCTGAAAAACGTACTTTTTTCATATCTATGCCTTTCGCTATAAATACGTTCTGGATTGTGTTTGTCAAGGCAGCTGCAGTTGTTTGGGTGACGAACAATACTGATAAACTCAGTATGTACCACATTATCAACTGTGTCAAAATATGACACAAAAAGAGCTAACTCTTCTCGTCCACTAACAGAGGTAGTTTCATCAGCACATATCACTAAATCAGTTGCTGCTTTGATCTTGGCAAATGTTCTCTCTTCAAGGAATGTAGACAACGATTCTGTCATCTCCTCAACTAAATGGGGACTCATATATGTTGCATTTGATGCACTGTTTTGAATATGTTGTTGGAATTCCTTAACATTTAACTCATTCCCAACAAATTCTACAAAATCTGAAAAGTTAGCCATAACAGCCCATTTCTTCATACTCATGAAACAGATGATCCTTATGAATTTTTTGATCAAAGAGCGATTCTTCATTCGCCAATACAAAAGTGTATCAATGATTAAGTCATGCATAATAATATTTGATTTTGAAAACAAAGCAGATAATTTATTTTTTCTTTTGAAATGAAAATAAAAATCTCACAATTAAAATCATATTAATAAAATTCAAACACGAAACAGTTAGTAACTTACAAAACAGTGGAAAATTTACAGCATACCTGGCAATCCGGAGACACTTGCTGCAGCTGTCAAATCAACGGCATTGATGTTGTTGTCACTGTTACTAGTGTTACTGTTGGCGTTGACATCGTCTGTGTCTTTCGGTGTGTGACAAACCGCGCCATTCCGCCACCGGTAGATTTAATGATGCCATCCACTGAGCGTTTGCAGTAGATGTATGAACGTCATGATGTCTATTTGAGAGCACTAAGCTTGGCAACAGACATGTGCTTTCGTAAATCATCACAAATGTTACGTCATTAAAAAAAGATAAGTAACAAATAAAAACGGCATTACGACATTCACGGCATTACTTGTTACAAGCGAGCGACTTCAGAAATTGTTGAAGTGTTTACTAATTCATACAAGTAACAGAGAAACCCTGCAATATATTTATATGACGACGGATGCAAGGGTGAAATATTATTGCGTTGTTTTCACCGTAGTCCCACAGGTGAGACTACAAGGTTTTACATACATGTCATACGTGATACTTGGCAGCGATCAGCCTCATTCATGAGGCCATTTTCACCGCGAGAGTTGCCCGCTTCAGACCGCCAAAACATTTATTTACCTTTAACAGACAAATCTCTACACCTACTTGTAGATGAAAGTCTTAGCTTTCATTCGGTACTCGCATAGTATTGCTAGGTGGTAAAATCCTGTCCTGAGGGGCTCATATTCCCGTAACTTCTGTCAGAGCCAAATCAAAACTATTTTGAATGTTTATAAATGTTTCTGTGTCTATGTCCCGTTTATAAATGTTTCCCGACACTAGTAATCGAGAATGTCAAACTGTCTGATATATGAACGGGAACAAACATTTATAAATGGGATATACACACAGAACCATTTATAAACATTCAATACAGTTTCGAGTAAGCGCTGACCAACACGCTGCAATATCTACGAGATAATGGAGCGCCTCGGGACGTGATTTTACCACCTAGCTTTTGGGGGTGTTTTTGTTTTATTAAACGTAATTTTATTACATTCTAATTTGGGTGTTTATTTTTTTTGGGGTTAATTTGGGCGCCCCTAAATGCCATGTATTTTGGGTTGTATTTGCCCTTGAGTACACATTTGTTTTTATCTTGCGGGCCAAAAATAATTACACTGCAGGCCAGTGTTTGACACCTACGGTCTGCAGTATCATATAATTAGTCATAAATATACACTGTTTTGCAATCACCTCCATTTTGTTTTGTGCAAGCAAACATCTTAAACTTAAAATGCGATGACACTCTAGCATCTCTAACCGCTTGACTAATTAATTTAAATAAATAGATCAACAGACAAGTACCATGATACTTACTTAAGTGGATATTCCCAGAGACAACAATTCCAACTCACTAAGTCTGGTCTTAGTTAATGACGATAGAGCTGTAATTATTAGGTAATACTCAAGTAATTTCCAACTTCACAACTCAAATACTTGTCAGTGATATCCCTTGGTCTTCAAGTATATTTGTGTGATTTTTTTTCACCTTTTTAAGACCTGCTCTGAAGTCTGGCTTGGGGACATGTTCATTGGCTCAATGTTATATACTACTGTCATAGATGCTGTTTTTATAATTGGTACTACTACAGTTAGAATTTAACACTGGAGGTCAGAGGAACAGAATCATATCAAATATAAAGCAGGGTTGAAGGAGTTGGGGCTCTACTAAGATAGTAGTGAGGATATTAGACTAGGGTTATTGGAGATGGAGCTGATGGGGAGGAGCAAAAGAGAGGAGATGTATGTATTGATAAAGGAATAGAGGACCCTGTGGTGACCTTTAGACAAAGAGGAAAAATGTGAGGAAAAAACAAGGGATGTATAAAATGTTGGCCCAACAATATCATCTGGCTAATATTACCATATAATGAAACATCTGTGAGAATCGTCATGGATAATTTCTCTACGATATTGAAAACCTAATGGCGCAATGCCTGGATTTTACCAAATGATGCCCTTAAATAGTTTTGGGGATGAAAGGTTGTATATTAAAATTACAATCACTAGATAACAGCATCTCATCTCATTAATTAAATCTTATGCAATAGTTTGTACAGATAAATGAAAGGAAAACCCACCAAGCCTATATTAAGATGGCTTAATATACTAATTTAGTTGGACAATATTGGCAAAAGTTAATACTGGCCAGCCCTAGATAAAGCTACTTATTTTATCATGCAAATATAAAAATAACACAAAACAACCTTCAAATCATTTATGAATTATCTTAGCAGATGTGTCAGTTTTCCCCTTAACCTGGCAACTTATTAAAGGACAACTTATTGAGACTTTAATTTATCCACATGATGAACTGTCACTGACAAATGATGTCCATTATACACTTGTCTTTATGTTGTAGATTAAGTGAGTTGTTTGTTACTCAGCTGTATCTATTCAACACGGGAAATAGACTATGTCCTCATCCCGCAGTGGGCAGTTGACCCAATTAATTACCATCAGCCAATTAATTAAGCTTGAAGACCTTGGGTAGAGGGCCAATACTGTGTTTAATCACAGTATTTTCATTTTTTTTTTTCATTTACCGTTTAACCTGGCGCAAACACCTCTCTAAGGGGTTTTCCTACAGGCCCCGTCACTTATATATTGTATGTATAAGAATCTACTTATACCAGTAGATTCTTGTATTAAAAGAGACTTGGACTCGAGTCGCACTTAAGTCGCACAAATAAAGACTTGTGACTTGACTTGAGACTTGCCCTGTAAGACTCAAGACTTGACTCGGACTTCGGTGTTATGACTTGCGAGTCGTAAATAAGGTCCATAAAAGGTTATTTATTTAAACGTCCAGCCAGACGTATAATTTAAGTATAGGCTTTGCTTTAGAATTCCGCATTCATTGCGAAGTCTTACTCACAGAATTTGGTCACTGTTGCCCGTAACCACGCCAATACATAGAGCAAACACAGATCTGCTGCGTCTCTCTCAGTCTCACACACTCCTGCTCCCCCGCCTCCTTGCTCATGCATTCACCCAGACGCATTCACAGACCATGGAAAAGAACAAAATTCTTTAAACAAATAACTAAAACTAAGTTCATGATTAGGGCTGGGTTAAAAAAATCGATTAATCGATTTTGATAGATTTTTTTTTTTGTTAATAGGACGATATCGATTCATAAATCCAAAAATCTTTCTTTTTTTCCTTCTTTTCCCAACTACTTTACATGAGCTCATGCACCACAGGCGATTACGTATTTACGTGGCTATGTGCGAGTTAACACACTCGCACGTAAAACAAATGTAAAAACAACATGGCACTAAAATCTAAAACTAGAGTCTGCCTTGTAATTTTGGGTCAAGTCATGGTAAATAAAAAATGCATGATGGATTAATATGACTGCCTTGAGTAAATTTGTGATGGAAATAAATGTAAAAATATACATTTTTTATTAGCAAATGGATTAAGTTTTAATTTTAGCTTTGATTTTTCTGAAAATAACGTTGGTACTGAACTATAATTGATATGACAAAAACTGAATCAAAAACCGAAGCGAATCGTGAATTGAATCGAATCGAACCCTTGTGAATTGAATCGAATCGATTTAGAAAATTTGAATCAATACCCAGCCCTATTTATGATTGTAGGTCGAAGGGGCTGCGAAAGAGAAAAAAAACTGACGTGCTCTCCTCGTGGGAACGTCTGGGGGAAAGACGCTCCGTACGACCCTTTGTCGTCCGCATTACTGTATGAGAACACACGTCACCTTTTTTCCTCCCAATTTTTTCCTGGGTCCCGTCTTCACATTTCCCGTTTCCCGGGGAATGGTTCTGATTGCATTTCCCGGGAGCCCGATTCCCGGGATTAAACGCTAAACGTTACCGTTAGCAAACTAATTCAGCCACAGTTAGTCTGTTGGCTTTTATACTTCAGACCACTACGTTTAGCAGCAAGTAGCAGCCTGCGTGTATTGAGCCTAATGTTAATTCTATAAATGAATGGCTGTTTTAGTTTAGATTAATGTTGTCACTGACATCACAGAAATGGAAACCTCTCCTTAAACAGCATGTAATGCATATGATTTCTTAGCCTAAGCACATTCACAGTGGCACTGTTGTACAGTACCGTACATACAGTACAGTTATATATTTTCATTTTCCTTAATTTGTTATTTTCAGTTGGTAGGACAAGACCACTTACACAAATCAGTTCGTATGTATCCTGTAGTATTCACAAAATACCTTGTTCAAGCTTAAAGCTTTTGTGGTGTTTCTTCACATTGCACATGCACAGTTCAATTGTTTTGATCAACTTTGATGGTGTAGTGTGCAATAGCATATTATAGGCCTATAGTAAAGTACATACTTTTAATCCAAAATAACACTGCAATGCAGTATTATCTCGGATAGCATCTGATATGAAAACTTTCAGCTATTTGTGACTTGACTTGGACTTGGGATGAAAGACTCAAGACTTGACTTGGACTGGGAAAAAGTGACTTGTGAACATCTCTGGTATATAATAATGTAATATAATAACCTGGGCAGAATTATGTATTATAGGCCTACATAATTGGCCTCAAAGATCATTGTTCTTAACAAAGCGAAGTTATGTGTTTTAATGGTGTTTTCTTATTTTCCTTTATAGCATGTGATATCCACTAATGTCTTGGGAATAATGTGAGTGTAGTTGAAACAATATCTCACTCCAAGTACCCAGAGACTGTGGCAGAGATCTGACTTTGGATTACAGAGACTCTTTGTTTGTTAATAGACCTGGGCACTGCTGATAAACTGCTGATAAACACATACTGTATAAAGATAATTATTAGTTAATGCTTCAACTGTCCTATGATTACAGATTTGGATTGAATTAATTTCAAATTAAATACATTAACAATTTCAAGTTTGCTTATTAAAAAATATTGCATATTGAAGAAATAAATACAAATAAAATCAGAGTACCAGTAGGTTGAATGTTGTAGATGTTTTCGAACTTTTTTTTTCTCCACAGATTTGGTGTATGTAATTTTATAGTGGTGCCAAAAAAGTTTGTATCAACTTTTTTTATATCAAACTGGAAGGACTGTGTAATGACATCTTTTGGCAGTGCTTAAATAAATAAAAATACATGATACAAATGAACACACTCATTTTACCTTTTACACCCAAAGAGCCATTTGGCACCAGTTTCCTTGTAGAAGAAAACACTAGGAGCCGCTAATATTTTTTGGTATCAAAATGAAGATATTACAGTACATGTTTTTGTTACCTTTACCCTTTGTATAAACAATTATAGTGTATTTTCTTTCTTGTTATTGCAACATCCATCTGATGGAACAGAACATCCATCAGTTCTGTTCAGCCCACATCAAAACTGTTTCTGGTGCCGTTGGTATAAAGTTGAACATAGTAGTAGTAGTAGTAGTAGGACGAAAAGAGACAAACTGTGAGGCATGTGACACTGCAGCCGTGGGTTGCCGACCCCTGTTTCGGCGATAAAAATATTAAAACGTATTTATTCTAATGTTACAAGTTTACCGTGATCTTCAAATTCAGAATTATATTTTAAAATGAACAAACTAAAATTAAATTTTATTTTAATAAAATAGGCATTATTTATTTTCCAAAGTCACAGAAAGCCACAACAGAAGGATGAGAGAGCCACTCGTGACTCCGGAGCCATGGGTTGCCGACCCTGACCTAAACACACACACACACAAGCAGTGGCGGGCGTGCATTTCAACCGTAGGCCTTCGATGACGTCATAACTGTGTGACGTCAAATATAACGCCTCATAATAACATCAGTATGACAGCAGGACTTGAGAATCCACACACATACATTATATCAGCCTTAATATAGGCTCATCAAGCGACACTTAATTTTGGTTGACGATTTTATCTCCACTAGGTGCTGGTGTAGCAACATTTAAAAAACCCCCTTCAAAATCAGCCATGCCATACATTACAGTAAGTCCGATTTTAAGTAGGGGAAAATCAAACAGTGTTCCATGGCTCCGTTTTAAGCTGGAGAAGGCTGTTTCCTGAAAATGTTACCTGCATTTGTGAAAGTGCTGGGGGTCGAGGAGGGAGAGAAACATCAACTTGTTGTGGTCCTGAAATCGATTCCGTAACTGAGAAAGAATATTGTCCAGGATACTGTGGTGGAGGTTTTGGCAGAGTGCACTCATATCTTCTGGAGTTGCACCGCGTGCAACTTTATCCAGAGAACTTTCATACTCCTTAAGAAAATTCAAAATAAGAATGACCAGGTCATCAGTTCGTCTGCCACTGGTTACATCCACAAATTTCACGGAACGCTCCTGTACACCAACGGGCGTCACATAACGCAGGACCGCAGACCGAGCTGTGCCGTGTTGTGGTTTCATCAAACATCACAGCGACAAAAGGGGCACTTTTGATCTCCGTTTTATCTTGTCTCACATCACTTCAGCAATAGCATAAATAAGGTTATTTTGGATTTTTCCTGTTGTCCCAGCAAACACCCTGTTAGTGGACAGGTGGTACCGCAAGTCTGGGTTATATTCAGTAAGGAAAGAAAGAAATTCCATGTAGTTACCTCTTTTTAAGGACTGGGAGCTTTCATCAATGAAAGTTCTTGTTTACCCAAAATATGTCACAATCCACAATCTGTCTGCTACAAATCTCCTAGTTCAGATTCGATCTGTTCCAAGATGCCGTTGTCAGACTCCTGGAGGCTTATCCAATCACAGGACAGATAGTGTTTCCTTTAAGGTAGGTATGCAGGTCCTCAATCTAGCGTGTTAAACGGCACTGAGCGCTGTGAACTGAATGGGCTGTGCCCATTCACTCACAGTAGGCGCATCCTTCACTTTTAATTCTAAAGGCCATGGCAGATTTCAGGCACCTGACAACACTAGATGGCTGAAATATGATTGAAAAATGGTTTTTATCCAACTTTTAAAATGTAAACGACAATTTTCCATTTTCTTAAAAAAAATCATGAATAAAGGTATTTTTCTGAGTAGGTTTAGGCCAGCAGAAAAGGCCTTACTGGCCCAGACGGCCCACCACTGCGCACAAGTAACTGTCAATGTTCTCAGGTGAAACTTCATGGAGCTGGTATCGTACTTACTTTTTAACGGCATGTCCATCTAACAGCAGGATTGGCTCTGAGTCACTTATGTATCACTAATGAATGGCTCCATTGCATTTTTTGGAGATTGTACTTCTGGATTGTTAAGTGATACTCTAGGAGCTTTGTCGACTCAGCCCACATAATAGTGTTTCTTTTGTGTCTGCATGACAGTCATGTATTACACATTAGACACTTTAGACATTTTCTTTATGTTAACATTGAAACATGCAAAATACCCAAATCTACTTTTTTTTTATTCAATTATGTATGTGCAATGTGATGAAATGATTTAATTAAGAATTTCAATAATTAACTACAAAATAACTACATGAGAATGTGTATTTTCTGAAAACATCCATTAACCTATTTCTTTTATAGAATCTGATGATATTTTATAAGGGTTCTGTTTTTATTTGCACAATTACCTTATTTGCTCATGTCTCTGCTTAATTTAGTTGTAGCCAAGTTGTGAGTCAGAAGAGGATAGGCACGGCTAATGGTAAGTTGTCACCACTCCCTGCTGCTTTTGTACTTTTTGTGTTTTTGCAATTTTTAATCCTTTAAAACATAGATGCATATATGATGTTTATTAACAAGAGAAACATAAAATATATTGCAATGTACTGCAAAGCTATAGATGCCAAACAATTTAGTTATAGCAAATCTATCATTGTAGCAAAGCAGCTTACTAACAGAGCGATCAACATTTTTGATCATGAAATAAGAAAAAAACTATGCACTGTCACCATGGACATTTGACTAATAAATGATAACCCCTGTATTTATACAGTGTTTCCCTTCTTTACTACAGTCCTCCACTCTCCCTCAGTGCATTACTGATTTTTTTATTCCAATCTTGCTGTACTGTGAGATTTCATTAAAACTATGGTACTAAAAATTATCAACAGTAAAAACATGGCAAAAACTAACATTCAGTATATTCTTTACCTGGAGGACATTGAACAAAGCATTAATCATCCTTTTCTGTTCCTCACTCTAACTTGCTCATAAAATATGTGCAGTATGTGCCCCAGCACATGAAACTATAGAAATATATTAAAATCACAATTTACATCACTTACACTTTTTATGCCTGGTCTTTTTGTCTGCATTGTACCAGCAGTGTAGACTGTTATGTTGTTATTCATTATTTCATAAAATGAAATGTTTTTACATTCTGTTTATTGTGGGTCAGTGGTGGCCTAGTGGTTAAGACACTGGATTGGGATTCAGAAGATTCAAATCCACCAACTGCCAGGTTATCACTGAGGTCCACTGAGCATGGCAGAAGCCTAAAGCTGCCCACTGTTCACTTTGGTGATGGGTGAAAATGCAGTGGTCAAATTTCTCTGTGTGCAGTGTTGTGTATCACAATGTCACAGTGACAAAGAGTTTGCTTTCGTTAAACCCAGACTTGGGTATTACACGCCAACATTTACCAGACTACAGCATTTTAAAATGTTTTTTATAACAAAATAATATACTTTCTTTGAGCAACTAGGTTGGGGGTCACCAGGTAGTGGTGTTTTTATGAATGGAACATTGTGCCCAATGTGACAACATCAACCTAGTTTTTGCCGCTCGTTGTGACTTTATATTTTGCTTCCTTTTCTTGTATTTGCCCTTCACAGCTGCATGTCATAACGCATTTTATTTTCCTTTTTATGCTAGAAAAGCATGACACTCAGCCAAGCCACAGATGCATGTCCACTCAAAAGGCCCAACTAAGAGCCTTCCCCTCTGCCTTGTGGCTTCCAACCAGCCTATTAGAGGGGGTGGTGTCTTTGGGGCAAAGCTTTTCACTGCAACCCCACGTAGAACCTCCCTGTGAAACTGGAGGTCTCTGATGGATCAGGGTAGTAGTGAACAGAGTCCAGAGGAGCCGGACACAGGAGGCCGAACAGAGTCGGAGGTCGGCAGGAGGGCGTCGGAGTCCAAAATACCTCGTAATGCCCTGGAGAACATGGGAGCGTTGGGCCATGGCCTGAAACACTTCTTCCAGCCACAGCGCCGACGCTCCTCCGTTTCCCCACAAGACTCCGCCTCATTCTGCACAAGCGCCCCTTCCTCCGAACCCACTGATGTAGGGTCAGAAGTAGGGGATGTTCCTGCCTCCTCTGCCCCCCCTTTAGATTCTGACAACACTGCTGCTTCCGCCCCCCCTGCAGCTCTGAGCCGTGTTCTGCAGCAAATCCGAAGTGGTCCACCAATGATGAAGCGAGGTACCAGCCTACAAAGCCGTCGTGGCAAGGCCACGGGCATCGGGGATACCCCTCAGAAAGGTAGCCCTCAGATCCACAGACGCAGTACTCATGAGGCTCTACTGCAGTCTGGACGTCCACGCTCATCCTCAACTACTGACACGCCCAGCAGCCCAGCCTTGGCTGACATGCTGCTCACCTCTGGTTACCAGTCTACTGAGGAGTCTGACAAGGTGGGTGCAAACTAGATGGATGGCTAGATGGGCAGACAGGCACACGAATAGTTTTTATATCCTCTTTTCCACAATTTTTGACGTTAGGACCAGAAACATAAAAATATCCAATTGGAATTGTTTGTGAAAGACCAACACCAAGTGGATTACAATTGTGGAATATGAAAAAGATTAAAGATGGTTTGAAAAAAAATTTGAAAGCTGGTAGAGACATACCTCAAAAGACTTGCAGCTGTAATTGCAACAAAAGGGAGATCCACAAAGAATTGACTCAGAGTAGCTTAATACTTGCACTTGCACGCCACACTTTTCAGTTTTGTGTTCATAAAAAAAAATAAAAACCCACAAAACCTTTCCTACTTCTTTCTACTCCCAATCTTCTCCTTCTCCTTACGGCTTATCCCGTTTTTCAGGGGTTGCCACATCGAGTCACCCACATCCATCTCACCCTGTCCTCTGTATCCTCTTCTCTGACTCCAACCCCCTCCATGGCCTCCCTCTCCGCATCCATAAATCTCATCTTTGGCCTTCCTCTTATTTTCTTTCCTGGTAGCTCCATGTCTAGCATTCTTCTCCCAATATAACCACTGTCCATCCCCTGAACATGTCCAAACCATCTTAATCTGTTTGTGCTGTTCTCATACATATCCTGCACCAGTCTAACTTACACACATTTTCTACCACTCCTGACTTCCTCATACAAAACCACAGTCCCTCCATTGGCACCCTGTCATAGGCCCTTTCCAAATCTACAAAAACACAATGAAGCTCCTTCTGACCCTTTTTGTACTTCTCCACCAACATCCTCAAGGCAAATATTGCATCTATGGTCCACTTTCTCGGCATAAAACCATACTGTTGATCGCAAATCTCTACCTCTTCCTCAACCTATCCTCAACTACTCTTTCCCAAAACTTTATGGTATGGCTCATCAACTTTATTCCTCTGTAATTGCTACAACTCTGCACATCACCTTTCTTGTAAATTGGCACAAGAACACTTTTCCTCCTTCATTCTCTTAAGAGCTTTTTTAACTTCATCCTTTCTAATCGGACCTACCTTCTCCCTGTTGGGAACTGGCTCCTCATTCCTACACTCCCTATCATATTCCTCATTTAACAGCTCCTCAAAGTACTCCCTCTATCTTCCTAGCACGCCTTCCTCACGTACTCCAGTCTATTCTTCTCTGTTCTGTCATTATCCCATCCCTTCTTTGCTAATCTCTGAACACTCTCCTGAACCTCATCATTCCACCACCAGGTCTCTTTGCACTCCTTTCTCTGTCCAGAGGAAACAGCTAGCACCTTCCTAGCTGTCTCCCTAATAAATGTAGCTGTGGTATCCCGGTAATCTTGGAATTCCCCACAGCAGCCCAGAACTGCTCTCATTCCTTTTCTTCACAACATTCCCCTTTCCTTACCTTCCACCACTTGATCTTCTGCTCCGTCTTCACCTTCCTTCTTCTCACCTTCATTGTCAGCTTGCACACTACCATCCTGTGTTGTTCCTATATTGGCAGATGAGGCTACACTCTTACCTGCCACCACCTAACAGTCACTTATCTCTCACAGATTACCTGTTCTACATAGAGTGTAATAATCTAATCTGAGTGGACCTGCCTCCACTCTTGTATGTCACCCTGTGTTCCTCTCTCTTTTGGAAATACTGTAGGTGTTAGCCCATGGCCATTTCTATTCTTTTTCGCAAAATCTACCAGCCTGTCCTTCCAAATTTCCATCCCCAACTCTAAACTGACCCATAACTTCCTCATCCCCTCTGTTCCCCTCTCATACATGGCCATTGAAGTCTGTTCCAATCACCACACTCTCTTCTCTGGGGATGCTCTCTACAACCAAATCCAGCTCATTCCAAATTTTCTCTTTTTCTGCTAACTCACAGCCTACCTGTGGAGCATACCCACTGACAACATTAAACATCACTCCATCTATTTCTACCTTCACGCACATCAACCTGTCTGACACTTGTTTCACATCACCCCTACTCCATTTCTCTAACCCATGATAGGATAACTTAAAACCTCCCCCGATATTTCTAGCCTTGCTGCCCTTCCACCTGGTCTCTTGCACACACAACACATCAACTCTTTCATGTCAGCTAGTTCTCTGCTTTTTCCTGTCATTGTACCTACATTTAGGGTTTCCACCTTCAGACCAACACTTCTAACCTTCCTCTTTTCCCTCTTTGTCTTAATCAATTTCCCTCCTTCGACCAACAGTAGTCCAATTTCCAACAGTACCCTGTAGGTTAACAGCACTGTTGACCGTTCCTGACGGGACCCTTACCATTTCTCCGGGCTTAGGCCCAGCACTAAAAAACACTGGCTTGTGCTCCCTAGTGGCTGGGTTATTCTTTCTACTCCCAATAAAGTATTTATAGAAGGATTTATATAGTGAGAGGTAGTTACACAGACAGGGTAGATAAATACATGCAGTAGATTGATTGATGGAAATTTATAAATCCCCAAATTTTTTTTTTTTAATTCTATATTTAAAGAAAACACAAATTAGCCCACAACAAGACCTGGTATTACCATACTAATATTATTTGAAATATGCAATGTTATTAATCTCAACAAAGCCATTTCTTACAAAGTTACTCAAGCAGAGACATGTCTTGTGTGTCCTTTAGCTGATGGTGACAAGCCTACATTTATCTGTCACCCTCAGGATCTTTTTTTCATGTTCTTTTATATTCTACTATGATTGGGCTTTGTCTAATTGTTTTAAAAGGTTTATGTGCATTGCCATACAAACTGGTCTTTAAAATAGAGTTTGATGTAGTGCAGAAACCAAATAAATCAAATGGTTTGCCTGTCCTCTCGCCTTCTTTGAGACACCAGAAGTACTAGTCTTTTTATTCCTGTATATGTATAAGAGTGCATCAGGCCACATACCTGGCTCTTGTTTCCACTACAAACCAAAAGACAGAAATGATGATGCACTGCTCTGAAACATATTCTTTGGAGCCCAAACTGGGCAAATCCAGTAACTGATATTAACACCTGATAACTGGTTAATCTGCTGGTGGCAGGTCCACTCAAGTAGATTACATTCTCTGTAGAAGAGGTAATTTCCGAGAGATAAGTGACTGTAAGGTGGTGGCAGGTGAGAGTGTAGCCAGTGTTGGGCTCTGGTGGGGAATTCCCAGATGATTGGGAGACAACTGCTAGAGTCATTAGGGAGACAGCTATGAAGGTGCTAGGTGTTTTCTCTGGACAGAGAAAGGAGGACAAAGAGACCTGGTGGTGGAATGATGAGGTCCAGGAGAGTGTCCAGAGGAAGAGACTAGCAAAGAAGAGTTGGGATGGTGACAGAACAGAGGAGAATAGACAGGAGTACAGAGAGAGGGCAAGGGAGGTGAAGAGGGAAGTGGCCAAGGCCAAACAAAAGGCAAACGAGGAGTTGTACGAGAGGTTAGACACGAAGGAAGGAGAAAAAGAGTTATACAGATTGGCAAGGCAGAGAAACCAATCTGGGAAGGATGTGCAGCAGGTGAGATTAATTAAAGACAGAGATGGAAATGTCATCACCTGTGAGGAACGTGTGCTGGGAAGATTGAGGGAGTACTTTGAGGAGTTGTTAAATGAGGAAAATGATAGGGAACATAGGAATGAGGAGCCAGCTCCCAACAGGGAAAAGGTCGATCAGATTAGAAAGGATGAAGTTAGAAAAGCTCTGAAAAGGATGAAGAGTGGAAAGGCAGTCGGTCCCGATGACTACCAGTGAAGGTATGGAAGTGCTTGGGGGAAGAAGCGGTAAGTTTTCTCACTCGGCTCTTCAATAGAATTTTGGAGACCAACAAGATGCCTGATGAGTGGAGGAAAAGTGTTCTTGTACCAATTTACAAGAAGGGTGATGTGCAGAGCTGTAGCAATTACAGAGGGATAAAGTTGATGAGCCATACCATGAAGATTTGGGAAAGAGTAGATGAGGCTCGGTTGAGGAAAGAGGTAGAGATTTGCGAACAACAGTATGGTTTTATGCCAAGAAAGAGTACCACAGATGCAATATTTGCTTTGAGGATGTTGATGGAGAACAGCCAAAAACTGTACCTGGCTACAGTGCAGAGGAATATCCTGAATATGGCTCCTTATTAAGTCCACTGCTGGGAACGTTTACGCTGGACGCTAGAATTACACTGAAGGAAATTAAAAAGGTAGTTTAATGAACTGAATGGAAAATAACTGAACAATAAAAAAAAAGTTGTTAAATATACAGGATGACCAGGAGATGAAATGGTAACCTGCTTAACATTTACTGTTATTTTACTTTGACTTTGCTAACTTGTTACTTCAGCCACCTCTGTCATTCATATATTTTTTTGTGTTAATACGGGCTCCAAGGGAGGAACTGTGGTTTTGTATGAGGAAGTCAGGAGTGGTAGAGAAGTATGTTAGACTGGTGCAGGATATGTATGAGAACAGCACAACGGTGGTGAGGTGTGCTGTTGGAAGGACAAATGACTTTAAGGTGGAGGTGGGACTTCATCAAGGATCTGCCCTGAGCCCCTTTTTGTTTGCTCTGGTGATGGACAGATTGACAGATGAGGTCAGACAGGAGTCCCCATGGACAACGATGTTTGCAGATGACATTGTGATCTGCAGTGAGAGCAGGCAACATCTAGAAGAGAACCTGTAGAGGTGGAGGTTTTCACTGGAGAGAAGAGGAATGAAGGTCAGTCGTAGCAAGACCGAGTACATGTGTGTGAATGAAAAGGAGAAGAGTGGAGTGGTAAGGTGCAGAGGTGGAGAAGGTGGAGGAGTTCAAATACTTGGGCTCCGCTGTTCAAAGCAGTTGAGACTGTGGAAGAGAGGTGAAGAATAGAATACAGGCAGGATGGAACAACTGGAGAAAGGTCTCTGGAGTGATCTGTGATAGAAGGGTGTCAGCTAAGGTG
>JAFBJS010000616.1:0-26507 GCA_016785265.1 Paraplagusia blochii | reverse complement strand
AGGACAGTGGTGAGACCAGCCATGATGTATGGACTAGAGACATTAGGAATAGGTAGAAGACAAGAGGGAGAGCTGGAGGTGGCAGAGTTAAAGATGCTGAGCTTCTCTTTGGGGGTGACAAGGATGGACAGCATCAGGAACGAGGTGATCAGGGGGACAATACAGATAGGAAGGTTTGGAGAAAAAGCTAGAGAAGCCAGACTAAGATGGTTCGGACATGTTCAGAGGAGGGACAGTGATTATATTGGGAGAAGAATGCTAGACATGGAGCTACCAGGTAAGAGACGAAGAGGAAGGCCAAAGAGGAGATTTATGGATGCAGTGAGGGAGGACATGGAGGTGGTTGGAGTTGGATTTGAGGATGCGCAGGACAGGGTGAGATGGAAATTATTGACTCGCTGTGGCAACCCCTGAAAAATGGGATAAGCCGAAAGGAAAAGAAGAAGAACTGGTTAATCTGCTCTGTAACAGTATTTAAGGATGGAGGCTAATTAACTAAACAGGTTGCTGCAGCTGTGTGATTTATCAGTATTTTTCAGTGTGTTTGATTTCAGATAGACTCTGGTGTCATTTGCAGAATTTAAGTGTTTTTTAAGACTTCACTTTAGACCAATCAGTCATTGAGTTTTTTTTACAAATAACGCTCAGACTTGAAATTGATAGAAAAAAAGAGTGTTGTCAGTGTTGGAAGGTCATAGATTACCTTTAAGTGTTTGTCACTATGAGCTTTAAGCCATTCTAATTATAGCTATGGCAGTGGATGTACTTCAGGTTAGAGGGACTGACAGGGATAAACACACTCAAATAAATGTCATAATTACAGTGTTATATGGACATTTCCTCGGGTTCGGTGCGCAATTTTGTGTTTGTTTTTTTTTATTCTGATCTGATATATGGTTGTATCTTTGAAGAAGAGTGTGCAGACCAAAATGAAACAAAAGAAACATAATATTTTCTTCTAGTTTTCATAAACATTTCACTAGTTTGGGAAGTTGCTACACAATGTAAAGAATGACTCAGAAAAAGCAATTAGCAGGGCAGTACACACAAAGACAGTAACTGGAATAACTTGATTTGCAGCTAACAGCAGCTTGTTTTGTACCAAACAAACCTCTTCCTTTCTTAACATCCTATGCATTTAGTATTATAGTCTTGCTTGTGTGATAGCAGTGCAAAATATTATACAATTTTTGAAACGGCTAATCAGAAACTTAAAAAGGTAGTAAAATCATGGATTTATATTTTTTCTGAACTGTACAAGATTGAAAACGATGGGTTGGTTGAGTCTTTTTCTTATAGATAATGAATCATATTAGTCTTTCCTCTGTTGTCAGCTTACCCCCCTCCCGCCCCCCCTTTACTAATAGACAATCTTTACACTTTTATATGAAATAATTAATGTTGGCTACTTTATTTGCTTCTCTGGCGCTCTCTGCTGTTCCTTCTGTGTAGTAACAGTTCAAATTCAACAACATTGTTGAACAAAGAGCAAATAAAATAAATAAAAACATAGGTCAAAATATTTTAGCAGATTTTTGGCACGCGTTAACACTTGTACGTTTTGAAGCAACAGGTGTTTTATTTTAAAATCAATAAACCTCCACCAGATAAGTTACAAACACTACAGGCTTATGACACAATATGTTGTCTTTAATGAGGAAACACGTACTATATGATATTTTATGATATTTTTATTATATTATGATTTTTTTTTTATTTATACAGGTGGAACGATATGATGGTTCAGGTCCTGCAGTGTCACCTAACGCCCTCCTCTATTCTGTGGATGGATATGATGTTATTGACAGTACCCCAGACCCTCAGCGCACCAAGCAAGCTATTGCCCAGCTACAACAAAAGATTCTCAAGCTCACAGAACAAATCAAAATTGAACAAACAGCACGGGACGACAATGTTGCAGAATACTTGAAACTGGCCAACAACGCAGACAAACAACAGAGTGCCCGCATTAAGCAGGTGTTTGAGAAGAAGAACCAAAAGTCAGCTCAGACGATCCAACAGCTGCAGAGGAAGCTAGAGCACTATCACAGAAAGCTGCGGGAGGTCGAGCACAATGGCATCCCTCGGCAACCCAAAGATGTTTTCCGAGACATGCACCAGGGGTTGAAGGATGTGGGAGCCAAGGTGTGTTCCTGAGATCTTTCTCCAAGATGTTTGTTATTTCAGGTTATGATCAGTGTTGTTCATTTTAATACTAGGAAAATATTAGGACTTCTGCTGTTGCAGATGGTGAATGACTAGGAATGTAACAATGAGTTTATAACAATGCAAAGTAACAATTTTTAATCTGTTTAAAACCAATATGTATGTTGCACACATTGGTAAAAGAAAAAGAGAATCACACATCCAAGTGTACAGGGGTAAAGTGCATTATCTCAAAAATATCAAGGGTCACACACACTCTTGTACAGTAAATAGCGGTTAGCACCTGAAAACGTTGGTTATGGCCTTATATTTAACAAAGACTTTTCGACTTAACAATGACAATTCAAATTGTTGAAATATAACACAGGGAAAAAGTCCTCAGACAGAATGTATTTTTCTGTGTTCCTATAAAGGAAGGAACTATTTCAGTTCATATTTTCTGAATTCTATTGTTATGCATTGCAGTTGTGTAGATGTGTTGTTACATACCTGATAACATCAGTATATTCATCCACTGTTGTCTTTGTGGTAGTGTGCCTTCCTGGTCACTGTTAGTACACTCTGTTAGTACACTGTGCATGACTGTTGTCTTTCTTTACAGGTGACTGGTGGTTTATCCAGCTTTTCACAGGCTACTCATTCTGCTGCTGGAGCTGTAGTGTCAAAACCCAGAGAAATTGCATCCCTCATCCGTAACAGATTTGGTAGCGCTGACAATATTGCAGCCCTCAAGGACTCTTTAGATGAAACCACAGGAGATGAAGGTGTTGCTCCTGGGACAACAAGGTCCCTTGGGGCAGGGCAGTTACAGTCCAGCCCAAAATATGGCAGTGATGATGAATGCTCTAGTGCCACCTCTGGCTCCGCTGGAGCAAACAGCACTACTGGAGCTCCTGGGGGGCCGCCAAGCTCTAAAGGCAATACACTGGAACAGTCTCAGGCCTCTGGCTTGGAAGCAGTACTTCATGATATTCAAGAGCTGCGCGAGAACCAGGGTCGACTGGAGGAGTCCTTTGAAAACTTAAAAGTCCACTACCAACGGGAATACACAGTGATCATGCAGGCTTTACAAGAGGAGCGATACAGGTGAACACATCAAAGCTAACACACAAAGATACAAGGAGTCCATATAGTATAAAAAACAGTTCCCGTGTCTTGTTGTTTTCACTGTTTTTTTTTAGGTGTGAACGTTTGGAAGAACAGCTTAATGACTTGACAGAACTGCATCAGAATGAAATTCTGAACTTGAAACAGGAGCTAGCTAGCATGGAGGAGAAGATTGCCTATCAATCTTACGAACGAGCAAGAGACATTCAGGTGAACCTCTGATCCTATTTGCATTTTTACACATTTACACATCCTTCTGGTCTAATCCTCTGAAACCACTTCAGCTTTTATAACTATTAGGCCACCACTGTTTACTGATTTATTCTTCTCTGAAAAGTTTCTCCTTAGCATTCAAAATAAAAAACTTTGACTCCTTAGAATGTCATGTGCATGACATTTATTTTAGTATTATATTTATTATATCACCTGCAGGAGGCACTGGAAGCATGTCAGACACGCATTTCCAAAATGGAGCTGCAGCAGCAACAGCAGCAGGTTGTGCAGTTGGAGGGTTTGGAGAATGCCACCGCGCGGACACTTCTTGGGAAACTCATCAACGTACTGCTAGCTGTCATGGCGGTCCTTCTGGTGTTTGTGTCCACTGTGGCAAACTGTGTCGTTCCTTTGATGAAAACGAGAAGCCGCACACTTTCCACACTGCTCCTTGTAATTATTTTGGCCTTCCTCTGGAGGCATTGGGAGGCTATTTCAGAATATCTTCATCGATTTATTTTGAATCCCAGATGACCAGTTTGGGCAGACTTGAATGATAAGGGAGGGGAGTTGCTGATGTTGGGACACTGATTCTAGACAATAGGATGAATTTCAATAGTTTTTTTTCTCCTACAAATTCTCCAAACATTCAGAAGAACAGTGTCCAATGGTTGTCACTTTATCAATAAAGTAGGGTCATTTGAGGATAGTGTTTAGCAGATACTATGAGGAAGGGCGGAGCAAGGATGAAGGAGGAGCTGAGAGAACTGCACACTTCATTTCTCTCTTTGTAGTGAATTTGTTTACATGTAGATAACTCTGCATTCCATTTTCTCCTCAGAAGTAATTCATTATTCTATTACTGTTGGGCTATATTCAAGTTAAATTGCTGCATATTCACTGTTATTTTTAATACAGCTGTTTTTTTTTTATTTTAACTTTTCACTCTTCATGATAGGATGATCAGACAATCTCTTTGTTTACCTGAATAATTTATCTTCCCGTGGATCCTGATCTTCTATTCCCTTTATTTTGTTGTCAGTCAAAAGTGTAAGCTCTTGTGACCAACTCCCTCTTCTTGCTCATGACACTCTGGAAAATTGAGTGATTGCACATCAGCTTTACTGCTCAGACTTCTCACCGGATCAAACAGTAGCGCGTTCCTAACTCATTTTATTTGGACGTGTGAAGTTATTAACACTGGACCTGCCACAACCTGGATGTTACTTAAAGGAACGTCTACCTTGGATTTGGGTCCCAGTCTTTGGGACCATCTTGGGTCTTGCTGTTTTGGTGGATGTTTTGCAGCAAAATATAAACTGAATTAACATACTTGAAGAGCAGTTGAAGTGCTCAAAGGCTCAGTGCTTCCATACTGTTTCTATTAGTGACAACGTAATGGTTGCATTTTTTTTTTAATAAATTTTTTTTTAGCAATTTAATTTGTGTTTTTTTTGTTATTAAGAGGAAACAGGATCACGTGTAAAAGTACTCAACCATTTGATAAGTACTTGGGTTATGTCAATACCAAGTCAGAATGGACACCAAATATTTCTTATCGAATAGAAGTATAAGCAATTATTAAATAATCATAATTGGTTATAACCAGTGTTGGGAATAACATGTACTTTTGCACTGTTACATAACGAGACTACTTTTTTTGGTAACTAATAATGTAACACGTTACTTTTCCCATTCAGTAACGCCGTTATTGTTGTGGTTTAAGGGGCTCGTTACTCGATACTAACTGTGGTCCAACCGCCACGGAGAGACAACTGTGTGGCAGTGGAGTCTGTCTGCTGCCTGTCGTATGTGTGTGTGGTAACTCAAAGTCAAGAGTGAAAGACGGCTGTGCACACTAACTGAGCCGATGCGTACCTGGGCGGGTCTTTTAGCCCTATAGAGAAATAAACAGTCTTAAACACATGCACAAGCAAGACAACAGCAAGTGGCAAGTTGAGGTTACAATAAAGATGCCTGTCAATGTCTAAACATCTATTTGGTTTTATTGTACTATAATGCCCCGGTGACAGACCAGTCCGACGCTTCCGTGCTCTGAAGAACTAAATTGAAGATTTCAGCAAAGGTATAACTTATTTCCAGACTAATTGCAGCGCTGCTCTCTGCATTTTAGCTCTCTCACTCCCACATCCACACAGCTCTAACCACGCTACCCCACACTTGGAAACATTAACCCCATGACTGCTGCAGAAAAACCCTTATAACCATTACAGTACCACAACTTTTAAGTATGATAGTGGCTATAGAACACAAGCCAAAACTTTAATGTGTTTTTAAAGTAAAGTAACTTATTAGTAACTTATGATTTTGTAACTACTAACATAACTATTTTCCAGAGCAGTAACTAGTAAAGTAATAAGTTACTTTTTTGAAGTAACTTGCCCAACACTGGTTATAACTACAGAGGGATAAAGCAGAGCCATATGACACCAAGTTGAGGAAGTGGGGATTTGTGAACAGTATGTTAGTGCTAGAAAGAGTTCCACATATGCAAGTACAGAGGTCAGCCGGAGCGTTGCGTTTTGTAAATTAGAAAGCGCTGATGACAGGGTGAAATTGTGGCTTTTTATGCGGAAGTTAGTAATGGCAGAGAAGTATGTAAGATTGGTGCAGAACATATCTAATAGTGCTGCATAGCTGTACCCTTACGGCAAACAGTAAAACAATGTACCATTGAAGTGAGACAGGATCTCCATGGACAATATTTACGTTTGTCATTGTGATCTGTAGTGACAGGCAGCAGAGTGGTGCATTAGAGGTGAGCAATGAAGGTCAGATTTAGCAGGACCACTGTTCTCACTTTCATTTACACAGGTACTCACACGAAAACAAGGGAGCAGAGGTGGTGGAAGAGCAGGCGCTACTAGGTGGGAGACAGATGCAGGTAGATGAGTCAATGGAGGATAGAGACTATTTGCTGACCCCTGAGGGGGGAAAAAAAAAAATAATAAAAAAAAAAAAAAGTGCACACCATGAAATCCTACACATTTAACCATCAAAGTGAACAGTGGGCCGCTATTAGCACCCAGGGAGCAGTAAGTAGGAATGATGCCATGCTGAGAGCATCTCAGTGTCCCTGGTGGATTCACATCCCATTGCTTAACTTTGAGGTCACCACCAGCCTTGTTTGAAATTGTAAATACACCGAAGGATGTAAATACTAGGTAGTACAAAAGTTAGCATTTTATTTAAATAAATGAAATCAGGGTTACAATTTCATGTCACTCTTTTTGCCACGTTTCAATGTTGCTTTGGAAGCAGGAGCCTCAGCAGCTGTCTCGTCCGTCGTCACCTTTCTAGGTTTTGTCTCCTTGGTCATTTTTTTTGCCTTAGCTTCTTTGTCCGTCTTCTTGGCCTTGGTTTTTGTGGTATCAGAGATATCCTTGCTCTCCTCCTCTGCCCCGTTTTTTGTGTTTTTTTCTGCATGCGCCACCTTGGCTGTTGTCACCTTGCCCACTTTATCTTTTTCGGGAGACTTGGAGTCCTTGGAATATTTTAAAAATATTTAAAATTAAATCAGTTTTCATTTCCATTTACCAGGAAATTTAAATGAAGTACTGACTTTTTGGCAATATCACACGCTTAGTCTTCACATGATCCTACTCTACATAAGATTTTCTAATCTAAACACAGCTGTGCAAACACATTAATATTCAACCATTTAGCAAAAGAGAAATGTCTCACCTTATGCGACTTTGGGCTTTGTCCATGTTTGGGCTTTCTAGCATCTGTAGAAATTTAAATGGGTTAACAGATGGGAAATAAATTAAAAAAGGTTCAAAAAAGAAATGGTTACACTTTTTTCCTCAAACTTTTCATGAGGTGTTGCACATTACCCGTGTGTCTGACAGATGGAATTTGAAAACACCTTTACCTGCTTTTGGCCGCTTCTTAGCACCATTTTTGCCTTCATCTTTGGCAGATTTCTGAGCCTTCTGCACATTAGGATCCACATTCTCACCTTTGACCATCTTTTCTTTGAGTTTCGGTGCAAGCTACAGAGGAATAAAAGCCACCTGAATATTGATTGCCCTTTATTTGTGTGATGCAGACTTGAGTCCTTACCCGGAACCGTCCCGTAGTCCCTGTGTTGGCACTGGCAGGATGTATAAATGTGCCGGCTTCAATCCCCTTTTTTAAGGCCTTTCGGATCAAACCTTTCACTCTGATTGAATCCACTGAGGGGTATTTCTGCTTGACGTAGTTCTGTATGGCTACATATGAAACTCCTTTGCGTGAGTCCAATGCTTTTAACGCCTCTTTGACCATGATCAGTGTAGATGGATTGGCTGCAGCTTTACGAGACACTGCAGCATCTACATAGCAGATGTTAACATCATTGAATTTGTGTAAAAACATCGTACATTCAGTGAAAACCAAAGTAAGCACAATTTTATTCTCCTTGTTTCTCACCTGCCTTTGTCTTAGGATTCTCTTCCACCGGATGGTCACTGTCTGAGGACTCAGCAGGCAGATCAAGAAGCGGTTCAGTATAGTCCACTGCTGGTGCAGCCTTTTTAGGACCCATATTTGTACGATATGAAAGAACAATAATACAACAAACAACTTTAATGGGGTTAAAACCATAAGGATTGTGGCCCACTGGCCAGATTCTGGTTTATATGCGTCTGTTTCATACCAGAGCAGGTGAGGTTCATCAGGTGAGGTGCAGCTGATCACAGTTAATTACAAACCGATCTCAGGTGGTCTGTCACTGTTTTGTTTTTGTGGAGTTGTCTCTCTACATGAGTCTCTACATGACCACTAAAACAACATGGCTTTGACACCGTAATATCAAAGAATACAGATATATCACTGAACAAAGCAATGCACATTTATTTTGTGTATGTATTTTTTCACAATCTAATTTTTAACAGTTTACTTAAAGGCATTTAAAATCATGACTTAGACTTAGACAGACTTTATTGATCTACATGGGAAATTGTTTTGGCACAGCAGCACTTTGAACTATTGCAGATAAAATGAAATAAAGTATAATTTGAATAAGTAGAAATACAAAAGTAGAATTAGAATGGAAATTTGAAAATTGTAACAGAAGATAAAGATTAAGAACAATACAACACAAAACACAATAAGAGGAATAAAATTCTAGCAGAATTCTAGAAGGCCAAGGATTAAATTCTATAGAATTAAACACAATAAGCAATTGTGGAATTACACGGGTCAGAAACAGAAGTAAAATAGAAGTAGTGCGTGAGTGTGAACATGAGCAATGTTCTAATCTATTTTCTCACACCGAGTGGTGAGTTATTAAACAGTTGTATGGCTGCGAGTGCGCAGCTGAAGGAGTTTTCCGACTCACAACACTCTTGTGCAGTGGGTGAGTAGGAGAGTCCATGATGAAGAGCAATTTGTCCAGTGTCCTCTTGTCCCTCACTGTGACAAGAGTATCCAGCTGACAGCCAATCACAGTACCAGCTTTGTGAATCAGTTTGTTTATTGTCCAAGGTCCTTCTTGCTGATGCTGCCCCCAACATAAAACTTCAAAAAACAGAGAGCTGGCCACAACAGACTGGTAGAAGATCTCCAGTAACTTGCTGCACACGTTGAAACACTTAAGCTTCCTCAGGAAATAGAGCATGCTCATACCTTTCTTGTATACAGCATTACAGTTGTCTCTCCAGTCAAGCCTGTTATTCACGTAAACGCCCAGGTACTTGTACGATTCAACCACTTCCACCTCCGAGCCCTGGATGGTGATGGGCTCCACTGGTGTCCTCTTCTTCCTGAAGTCAATAACCAGTTCTTTGGTCTTATTGATATTCAGTAACAGGTGGTTTTCCTGGGACCGCTGCACAAAGATTGCGATTAATGCCCAGTACTCCAGCTCTCGTCCATCCCTGATACATCCTACCGCTGCAGAGCCATCAGAGAACTTCTGTAAGTGGAACAACCTGGAGCTGTAATGGAAATCAGAGGCGTACAGAGTGAACAGGAATGGAGACAAGACAGTACCCTGAGGGGCACCTAAATTACTGACCTCGGTATCTGACACCCATCTTGAGCAGCTTCTCACTCATCAGGAACGGCTGAATTGTGTTAAAGGCACTGGAGAAATCAAAAAACAATATCCTCAAAGAGCCTCCAACACTATCCAGGTGAGAGGGAGCACGCTGCAAAAGAAAAATGACAGCATCGTCCACATCAACATGGGGCTGGTATGCAAACTGAAGAGGTTCAATGGAAGGGGCCACAAGTGGTTTCAGCTGTGCCAGGACAAGTCTCTCAAACACCTTCATGACATGAGATGTCAGAGCAACTGGTCTGAAGTCATCAAGATCAGATGCTGTGGTCTTCTTTGGAAGAGGTGCAACACAGGATGTTTTCCAAAGAGCGGGTATCCTCTCTAGCTTCAGACTCAGCTCAAAGAGAAAGTGTTACTTTACTAGTTACTGCTCTGAAAAAGTAACTAGTTATGGGACTAGTCACCAAATTATAAAAGTAACTAGTTACTAGTTTCTTTACTTTACTTTGAAAACACATTAATCTTTATAGGGCAAGTGACTGTTTTTGAAAATTTCCCGCACCCTTTACAAATGGCACCCTTTTAGAGTGTACCTGCTGATTGGTTCAAGGAGTCTGGATCAGCACCTATGTTCTAAAGCTCATGTTCTAATGTGAAACATACATGTTCCTTTCATCTTATAGTTGTTTTTATTGTAAATTTTTACATATACTGTACATATTTTTACCACCAAAGGGCGAGAAACCAAATACAGTTACTTTGTTTCCTTTGATTTTCTCCAAGACAATGGAATATTTTGAAAATATTGAAAACAGAAATAATCTTTGGTTATGTCCCCCAACAACACTCTAAAGTTATTTTTTTATTTCCTAGTATTTCAATGATGCCCTATAAACAGTTTAGTGTTGAGTTCTGTAGCAACTATCATAATGAAATCTATTGGGACTATAATGGTTATAATGTTTTATACAGCAGTTATAAGGTTCATGTTTCCAGTGTGGGGAGGCGTGGTTAGAGCTGTGTGGACGTGAGCGAGTGAAGCTGCAGGGAGCAGCGCTGCAATTAGAGTCTGGAAACAAGTTATACGTTCATTGTACATTACAGTACAATAAAAACAAAATAGATGTTTAGACATTTTGACAGGCATTTTATCAGCTGCCACTTGCTGTCGTTTTGCCTATAGGTGTGTGTTGCTGTACCGCGTCACCTGTGTGTATGAGTTTATTTCCCTGTAAGGCAAGAAGACCCGCCCAGGTCTCGTTCTGGTAGGCTTAGCATGAAACTATTTCAACCAATCATCGCTCCTTTTTAACATAATGATTTACAGAGTGCACAAGTTTCACACAATGACTGTAAGAGTTACCACACACAATTATAGCCAGCAGACACCGTTGCGGTTGGGTGCCGTTCAGGCAGTAAAAAACACTTGCGTTGCACTTGAGGTGGTACTGTTGTAGTAACTAGTTACGGCCCCCTCCACTCAAAAGTATTGCTAACGGTGTTATCGGTGTTAAAAAACAACGCATTACGTTATTAGAGAAATGTACAAAATTAGTTACTTCGAAAGCAACTGGACATGGTAGGTTTCTTGAAGCCGTTTCCCCTTTCATCCAAGAGGCTTCTTTAGTTCTAACCGACTACAGGGGAGACCTGGTATTTAACCTCATCGAGGCTGCATACCTGTGAAAGGGGGTTGTTGTAGAACAATGGCTATAAGGGAGGGGTGGGGTTACAGGGTGATGTGTCATGCCCTGTTCGTACCATGCTGTTTGTTGAATTAGAGGTGTGAATGGAGGTGTGGGGGGTAGGGTTAGTATCACTTGTTGCCCTCCTTTGTGATGGATCCCTGGTCTGATGACCACAGATTTTCTGGGTAGAGAATTCAAAACAACTTTATAAGTGGATGAAAGGTTGTGTCTTAGTCCTCCCCCTCTGTTGAGAGAAGGTTTCTCCAGGTTGACGTAGATGTCTTTCTTCACTCCTTTTTCAAACCATCTGTCTTCTCTGGCCAGGATTTGGACATCCTCATCCACAAAACTGTGTAAATGAACCGCAGAGTCCTGTCCTGATGGGTTGGGTCTTCTGTGTTGTTGCATACGTTTGTACAGTGGTTGTTTAGTTTCACCAATGTAGAGGTCAGGGCAGTTCTCTTTGCACTGTACTGCATACACAACATTGCTCTGTTGGCGATGAGGTATTTTGTCTTTTGGGTGGACTAATTTCTGTCTAAGAGTGTTGGTGGGTTTGAAGTAAACCAGAATTTGGTGATCCTTAAAAATTCTTCTAAGTTTTTCGGAGGTCCCGGCAACATTTGGAATAACAAGGTTACTCCATTTGTTCTCGTTGTCCTCCCTGTTGTGTTTGTTAGGATGTCAAAATCCTGGCCAGAGAAGACAGATGGTTTGAAAGAGGAGTGAAGGAGGCCATCTACGTCAACCTGGAGAAACCTTCTCTCAACAGAGGGGGAGGACTAAGACACAACCTTTCATCCACTTATAAAGTTGTTTTGAATTCTCTACCCAGAAAATTCTCCGGTCATCAGACCAGGGATCCATCACAAAGGAGGGGAACAAGTGATACTAACCCTACCCCCCACACCTCCATTCACACCTCTAATTCAACAAACAGCATGGTATGAACAGGGCGTGACACATCACCTTGTAACCCCACCTCTCCCTTATAGCCATTGTTCTACAACAACCCCCTTTCACAGGTATGCATTCTCGATGAGGTTAAATACCAGGTCTCCCCTGTAGTCAGTTAGAACTGAAGAAGCCTCTTGGATGAGAGGTGAAATGTCTTCAAGAAACCTACTATGTCCAGTTGCTTTCGAAGTAACTAATTTTGGATTGAATTACCTGGATGACTGGGAATTTACACAGACATTAGAGAAAAGAGTTGCGTTACATAACGGCATTATAAGTAACGCGTTAGTCCTAACACTGTACAGAACAGATCCATAGCAGACGGGGTTTACTTTGTCTGCTGCTGGAGACTAGCTTGGAATAACTTTCTCCAAGTGCCTTCTCACTAGGGCAGGTGAGAGAGACACTGAAGTGGGTGCAAAAGTTGGAAAGGGTACAGGATGAGAAGCAGAGGTGTTTAGCAGGTCAATGCACGTCTGAGTAGTGTGTGCTGGGAGGTGGATTGGTGCCCTGGGAGGTGTGGAAACAGTTATGGGCGATGAAAAGTGATTAAAGTGTGTATTGAGTTGGTTGGCCCTGGATATGGTATTGTCCTGCTGTTTGGATTTGACATTAAACCCGGTGATGTGTTTCATTCCTTTCCACACATCTCTGGTATTGTTTTGTTGGAGTTTGGACTCAAGCTTTTTGCCATAGGCCCCCTTTGCCTGCTTCAGCTGGAGTTTAAGTTGTCGTATCCTCCTCAACTCATCCTTGTCTCCAGAGATGAATGCCCGCTTCTTCTTATAAAAAGATCCTCCAGCTGGCTGGTGACAGTTCGTTTTAGATTGTCTAGGTCCTCACAGAAGTTGATGTAACCAGTCATGCAGTCCACCATGCTGTCAATGTCTTCCCCATGAGACTGGCAGAGCACATCCCAATCTGTAGTTTCAAAGCAGTCTTGGAGGTCATGAGTGGTGTCATGACTCCACTTTCAGACAGTTCTTATGGTCAAAGGCTGCCTCTTCACTATAGGGACATATTCAAGTGTGAACAGCACCAGGTTGTGATCTGAAAGACCCAGGGGGGATTGGGCAGTAGCACAGTAAGCCTCCTTTGCGTTTGAATAGAGCAAGTCCAGCATTCTATTGTCCCGGGTCTTGCAGTGAACATACTGATGACAAGTAGGTAGAACAGTGTCCAAGGAAGCATGGTTAAATCACCAGATATCAGCAGTAAAGCATCAGGATGTTTAGACTGCAGGCCAGCCACCACAGCTTGTATTTATTCACAGGCGGCTTTCATCCGCTAAAGGAGGTATGTAAATTCCAATGAAGGGAACAGAAGTTAATTCCCTTGGCAGATAGTATGGACGCATTTCCAAAGCCAGAAGTTCAATATCAGGAAAACAGAAATGCTCCTTCTCAGTAATATGGTCTGGATTGTGCCACCTCTCATTCACAAGGATAGCAATACCACCACCCTTCTTCTTCCTACTAAGATGGGTGTCTCTGTCTGCCCACAGAGTCTTAAAGCCAGGTACAGTTGCACTGTGGTCAGTGAAGTTGGAGTGAAGCCATGTCTCCGAAAAACACATGATACTGCTCACAGTGTACTCCCTCTGGGTCCAAGCAAGTGCACACAGTTTGTCCATTGTATACACAATACACAATCTGATGACTGCTCTTCTGGACCAGACAGTCACAGACCAAAAAGTCATTTTAAGTGTTTGATTGGACTAAAAAAAATAATCTAATGAAATACTATCTGGTAAAGAAAATGTGTATTTTAACACTTTTTCCATCTCCTTAGCAACAAATCTGGGGGTGCGATTAGACCCTCATCTGACTTTCACTGACCACATTAAACACCTCTGTAAAATCTCTTTCCTTCATCTTCGCAATATTTCAAGACTCCGTCCCACTCTATTGCGCCAAGCAGCAGAACAACTGGTCCATGCCTTCATTACCTCTAGACTGGACTATTGCAATGGACTTTTCATCGGGATACCTGGAAAAAACATTCAAAAACTACAGTTCATTCAAAACAGTGCTGCCAGGGTCCTGATGAGAGTCCGTAAATATGAACACATCACCCCCATCCTGCAGTCGCTCCACTGGCTCCCCATTTCATCCCGGATCAACTACAACATTCTTCTGCTAACCCACAAATGCATCTATGGACATGCACCTACTACCTCCAAGACCTTATTGCCTTACAGTCCACTACTCGCACCCTCAGATCTACTGACACTCATCTCCTCCAGGTTCCAAGGACCAGGCTCTCCACAATGGGATCCTGGGCCTTTTGTGCTGCTGCTCCACGCCGGTGGAACAGCCTTCCACTTCACTTAAGAGCCACACAGGACACTGACTGTTTCAAAAAAGGCCTAAAAACTTTTTTGTTCCAGGACGCATACAGCTGTTGTTAGCCACAGTCCTGTGATCTTATTGAATATGTTTTTATGCTTTTATGTCTGTAGCACTTTGAGATCCCAGGGATGGAAAGTGCATTATAAATAAAATAAAATGTATTATTACATTTAATATTCACCTTTACAAAGTGCAAACAGCCACATCACTTGCAGTATAACGCGATAGCATGAGAGAGTCAGATCCGTTCTTCCTCACGATCAGCGTGAGTTTATGCAGACATTTAACTGGAACACCGACTAGAATACAAGAGTACATGGTCACTCCTAGTAAACCTAACACGTGCAATGCATTTTGGGTAATGTGGTTTATTAAGATGACACGTAACAACACATTCGGTAGAATGCCATGTGTTTAAAATTCTGTCCACACACTGACAAAAATCTCAATCAATGAGCTTAGTTATTGTAAAATCTCACCGCCAAGCATCAAAATACTGCAGCGTTCTAAATTAATATTATGTTCATTGTTCGTAGAGTTCTATGATTTCCCATAGTCTGTGCATCTGGATGAACGCAGCAGCCAGGGGCGGGGGGAGCAGAGTGGAAGGAGCCTGAGTGAGAGTGCAGCAGGTCCATGTGTTCTGTGTATTGGCGTGGTGACAGCTGACAGAGACTAAACTTTGTAATTAAATCTTTGCAATAAATGCGGGATTGTTAATTAATGCCTCGACAAACATTACACGTCCGACTGGACGTTACAAAACAATTTAACTGAACCCTGTAAACAAGCCATATCAGTGGAGGAGGATTTGAGTTTAACATTCGCTTCATACTTGACATTTATCACGATATAACGTAAAACTTATCACGTTATAACGTGATAGTATCACGAAATAAACCTGAAACTTATCACGAAATAACGTAAAACTTATCACGTTATAACGTGATAGTATCACGAAATAACGTAAAACTTATCACGTTATAACGTGATACTATCACGAAATAACGTAAAACTTATCACGGTATAACGTCATAGTATCACGTTATAACGTGATACGTATCGCGTTATAACGTGAGCCATTTTTTTTTCTAAGTGTGGCAGCAATACGCTTCTGTACAAATGCACATTCAGCTGGTCAGTCACTAATCATTTGTGTATTTTACAATTCATGAATATGTAAAAAATAGATACATAAAATATATATTATTCTACCTCCTGCTTCTTTTTCCAACCATAAAGTCTACCCCATCCAATATAGTTCCAAGGGAGTCAGATTATCACCATTTTTCCTGCTATCTCACTATGCCTGATAACTCCTGCAATTTTGGAGAAATTCTCCCTAAGAAATCTGGACAGATTCTGACTGAGGTTATCGACTGGCCTGCCTTCTTGCGGTCTCTCTGTCAGCACCCATGTTTAATGGATTGCACCCTTGCAACCTAGGAGAGGATGCGCAAAAGCAATTTAAGGTATAAATAAAAAGAAAAAAAAAACACATTTGGGTCTTCTTCACAAGACCCAAATGTAGGCTATAAGCAAGCCTACTCCAGCTCGTCGCCTCTCACCGTTGGCAACTCCAGAGTAGAAGAGAGTCCAGCCTCTCTCAAGGAGTTCCTCTCCCTGAACCGACACCTTATCGTGGTGGAGGGGTTTGAGCATCCAGATGAACCTAGGGGCTATGTTGTCTGGGGCTCAATGCCCCTGGTAGGGTCTCCCAAGGCAAACAGGTCCTAGGTGATGGATCAGACAAAGAGCGGTTCAAAAAAAAAAAAAAAACCCATTATGAAATACGAACCATGGAGGCAGTGTACGTCGCCCGGATTGGCGTTACCGGGGCCCCACTCTGGAGCCAGGCCCGGGGTTGGGGCTCATAGGCGAGCGCCTGGTGGCCGGGTCTGGGTCCACGGTACCCGGCCGGGCCAAGCCCGAAGAAAAGACGTGGACCCACCTCCACCTTCATGTGGACTCACCACCCGCAGGAAGGTCCATAAGGGGCCGGTGCCGTGTGATTTGGGCGGCAGTCGTGGGCGGGGACCCCGGCAGCCTAATCCCCGGACAACCACTCTGGCTATGGGGACATGGAATGTCACCTCGCTGGGGGGAGTTTAAACATGTAATCACAATAAGTCAGTGAAATTATACATATGTTTTAAACGTACTGACTGGTAATGTGTCCGACAGTAATATAAATCCTATTAAGCAAATGTTAAGATACATACATACATAGATACACAGATAAATGTATACATAGATACATGTATAAGATAGTGTCATGTTTAGGGATCTATATTATCTCATGTTATAGTGGTTGATAGTGGTTGTGACAGGTAATTAACGCATGCGCATTCCTGTGTAACTGTTTACACAGGAATGAAGTGAAGAAGCTAACACCTCATAAAAAGAATCAGCTGCTTCTGTGCATGATTGGGACACATTTATAAATATATAATGTATGTGATGGAAATGATCCATATATAAACAATAACATGAAATAGTGAATGTCAGCTCACGTACAGAGTTCTGTATTTGAGTCTTCACTCATTCATAGTTCCAAAGGGTGACAGATGTGATAAGATGGCTACAACAAGCAAAGCCATCTTTCAAAGTGTTTTTAATTTAACTCCTTTAATTTATTTAGGGGAGAGCTCTATTACTTGTGCCACAAAGGTACAAGTAACACTATTAAAACTAAAGTGGTCTGTGGCACAGAAGAAGCAGACAACATTTTTGTGGATTTTCATGCAAGTCCAACAGGGGCCCACTGTGGCAAAGTAAAGACCAGGGGTGCTATCTCTCGGCGCTTTTACTGGCCAGGGATGTCAGTAGACATCGATAAGTGGGTAAGTGGGCACCATAAACAAACTAACTTAAATTATTCTGCAGTAAAGTCAAAGACATTGATATTTCTCTGCATTGATAATAACAGCATATTGCAAGTGATAACAACTAGAACTTAGAATAAACTTTGTGTATATTATTCCATGTTAACATAACATGTCTACCTTAGGTGTACCAGTGCCAAGATTGCCAGGCTGCTGGGGTATCCTTAAAAAGGGGCACAGAGTTCACTCCCATACAGGTATTATCATCTAAACAGTAGTACTGTGGCATATAGTCTATAGTATATATATATATATATACACATACATAGAGAGAGAGAGAGAGAGAGAGAGAGTATATATATATATAGTATATTTATATATACTGTATATAGTATATTTCAAGTAGTATAATAGATGCTGTTGCATGGGTCATAAAATATTTAATAAGGTGTTACATGTGTACATGTAAACCAGGCTGCATACAGTAAGCTGTTTGTGGTGGAGAGGTTTTTGACATTTTTTTTCCCTTTGAGGTTTCTCCACCCTTTGAACTTGTTGGGATGGACCTTGTTGGACCACTTGCATAAACCAGGGAAGGACACAAATATATATGTGTCCTTGTGGATTATTTTACTAAGTGGCCACAGGCATATGCTTTGTGCACAAAGTCGGCAAGTGAGGTCACAATGTGCATAGCAAAATGTGATAGCAAAATGTGAGTGATATAATTATTTTGCAATCACTATTGTATAACATTTGTTCCCTTATGAATGTAGACAAACAAGAATGTGTGTGAGGTGCTGGGCATACACAGAAGCCTCTGCTCGCCCTATCATCCCCAAACTAATGGGTTAGTGGAAAGGATGAATGGAGTCATCCAGAGGTGAGTCATTTTTGTTTTTGTTATGTCTTGCCTTATTATACTATTTTACTAATATGATGTGTGGAAAAAATACAAACACAAATACATGGTTGTCATGATCCTAAATATCCGTTCTTCACAATTCACTTTTTTAACAGAGCCTTGAGCAAAGGGGTTGGCCAGCACCCTGACACCTGGGATCATTATCTGGATGCTGTAATGTTCGGCATCCGAACCAAAAAACAAGTTACCACCAAATTTTTCCCATATTTTATGATGTTTGGGAGAGAGGCTCGATAACTATCGTATATATCCATTCATCCATCCATCAAATATCAAACATTGAGTGTGGGGCTTCTTTTTCTGATTAGCAACATGGAGGACATTATTGCTAAGGAGGAGGTGTCCCAAGGAGTCCAGACACAGCAGGACCTCTTGGCCATTATACAAAACAATGTGGAAAAGGGCCATGAGAGGACAAGAAGGAAAAGGAGCCTGGCAACCCATCCAAAATTTGTTGTGGGGGATAAAGTTTTAAGGGAAAATGTGAGGAGCCAACAAAGAAAAGGCAGGAAATTAGAAAGTACATATTTCGGACCCTTCAATATTGTGGGACTGGAGCAGAAGAGTGCTGATCTGGAGGATACAAGTGGGGCAGTATTAAAAAGAATAAACATTGATCAGCCAAAAAAAAAAGTAGCCCCACCAGCTTCAGGACCAGCTGAGGTCCCAGTATCCTCTCTAACCTCACCCCCAGCACCTCTAATTTAACCCCAGCACACCTAACCTCACCCCCTGCACCCCTAGACTCACCCCCTGCACCCCTAGACTCACCCCTACACCCGTAACCT
Organism: Paraplagusia blochii; assembly: GCA_016785265.1. Classification (NCBI taxonomy): domain Eukaryota; kingdom Metazoa; phylum Chordata; class Actinopteri; order Pleuronectiformes; family Cynoglossidae; genus Paraplagusia; species Paraplagusia blochii. The sequence continues at coordinate 7,480 of JAFBJS010000616.1, read as the reverse complement.
CACCTCCAACTTCATCCCCAGCACCCTTGACCCCTGTCTCAAAATACTGTCTCCAACAGCCCTATATTCAAAATAGGGCTGTTGCAGAGAAATGTAAGATTTAATCTTTATACAATATGTTACGAACACTGTGATTGTAAAGTTATGGTTTAAGGTATACAGCGTAGACACTGTCTACACACAGGTTAAAGCATTTTACATTTTCACATTGTTTTTTCTTATCGATTTACTGAAGGTTTTCTAAATTCTTACTTTTTGCAGATGTACAGGAGGCTTAATAGTAACATAAAGCTCCTTTGTTTCAGGCCTTGTGATGGAGAAAGTACAAATGCCTGCTCTAATAACTAACTGTTGGCAAATTCCGTAATTTCTCGAGAGATTAATAAAGTTCTATCTATCTCTATCTAAGAAGCTGGTGGACAGATAATACTTTTGTTTTACAATGGGGGAAATAAATATTGGATGCGTCAACTTTTTTGTCATTACATTTATTTCCAAAGATGCAATTCATGTGACCTTTCTCGCAGACACTGGTATTAACTCAAATAATCCACACATGAAAAGAAATCACAACATTCAAGTCCATAAATAATGATTATGTGGAATTTAGTGAAATAACACAGGAAAAAAGTATTGAACACACTATCTGAGACTGGTTTAATACTTTGTGGAGAAGCCTTTTTTTTTGCAATGACAGCTTCCAGACGCTTCTTGTATGTATTAACTAATCACCCACACTGCTCAGGTGTGATTTTTGCCCATTCCTCCGCACAGATTGTCTTTAAATCTTAAATATTCTTTGGTGCCCTCTGGTGAACCCTTTTCTTTAGTTCTTTCCACAAATATTCAATCGGATTTTAGTCAGGCGATTGACTGGGCCATTCTAACACATTCATTTTCAATTTTTTAAACCATTCGAGAGTCAACTTTGTCGTGTGCTTCAGATCGTTGTCCTGTCGAAAGGTCCAGCCACGTCTCATCTTCATCATCCTGGTGGATGGCAGCAGGTTAATCTCAAGAATTTGCCAAATTTGCTCCTTCAATTATACGAAGTCTGCCAGTACCATGAGATGAGAAACAACCCCATGCCATGAAGTTTCCACCACCAAACTTCACTGTTGGTATAGTGTTATGTGGGTGATATGCAGTGCCATTTCTCCTCCAAACATGGTGTGTAGCATGGCAGCCAAAAAGTTAAATTTTAGTCTTGTCTGACCATACAACATTCTCCCAGTATTCCACAGGCTTATCCAGATGCTGTTTAGCAAACTTCAAACGAGCGTCTACATGCCTTTTTTTGCGGAATGGAGTCTTGAGCATCCATAGAGGCCATGACGATGGAGTGCATTGCCTATCGTTTTCTCTCTAACACTTGTACCTGCTGCCTCCATGTCTTTCTGGAGCGCTTTCCGGGTGGTCCTTGGCTCCTTGAGAAATCTTCTGACCATCTTTCTGACTCCCTGGTCAGAAATCTTGCGAGGTGCTCCTGTGCGCGGCCTGTTGACGATAAGGTGATGCTTCTTCCACTTGCGGATAATGGCCCCAACGGTGCTTACTGGAACACTCTGATGCTTTGGGATACGTCTATAACCAGTTCCATTCTGATGCTGAGCAACAATCAGGTTGTGAAGGTCTTGAAAGAGCTCCTTGCTTTTACCCATCACGAGATGTGTCTTGTTTGACTAGTTGGTGAAAAAACAACCTGTTTATAGGGCCATCAATTAGCACTAACCCAGCTGATGTTGGTTTGCAATTATAGGAAGTACAAAGACTAAATACTAACAGATTTGAGATGGTATGATGCCTTCCTATACAGCTTTCCCATGGTGTGTTCAATACTTTTTTCCTGTGTTATTGCACTTATTTCCACATAGTCAATATTTATGGGTTTGAATGTTGTGATTTCTTTTCATGTGTGGATTATTTGAGTTAATACCAGTGTCTGGGAGAAAGGTCACATGAATTGCATCTTTGGAAATAAATGTAATGGTAATGATGATGTTTAAATACTGAACAAATACTTATTTCCCCCATTGTATATATATATATATATATATATATATATATATATATATATTTGATTTTTATTTATTTTCTTTATTTTATTCTTTTTTTTTATTTGTAAATGTTCTATTTTACCCAAATATTGGAGTATGATTTTTATCTTCTCCCAGGGCTTTTATGCGCAGGAAGGACTGCAAAGTGTCCAAATGGACATGTGGTGGCTGTCTCGCATCCTACACAAATGGACAGTACCTCTTGCGGTGTCTTCGCCTTGAAGGTTTGTTTGCTATACTGAGCACTATTCTTTTGTTGGAGTATTCTTTTTTAATAAAATCATTGTTCACAAATAAATCTTAACCAAACCAGTATGTTTCTGTATTCCTATGAGTCAAGGATTGTTCACAAACAACAGATATATGCCCGAAATATGTTGTGATAATATATTGGCTAATCATTGATAACTGTTACAATATTATGCAATAATGCTTAAGTTTGCAGTTCGCAGAACATATTATGAAGGAACAAGAGGTGAAGTTTTCAAGTGCACCTCTTCAAATTCGGAAGTTCAGGCAGGAAATTGCAGTCACATTCCTGCTGGAGACCGGTAAATATTAATACTTCATATTTATATGATACAGTGGACCTTAAATTTACTGTCAAGGCTGTTACAATTTTATAAGGTAAATCTAATAGTGTACCAATGCTCTTTTTGCTCTTTCTTAACAGACAGCCTCCAAAACAAATGCCACCTATGTGGAGAAGAGGATCATGACAGACAATTTTTGGGTAACAAAATCTATTAAGCTGTAAATTCAAAAGAATTAATTTAACACGTAATTCAGAATTATGCAGAATTCTGTTAAACTCCACATTTAGCCAAGCCACATCCAATTCTATTACATTTTCTTTCAACTAGAAATGTGCATAACCAAAACATTTACAATGTGTCTTTTATGACAATGTCTCCAGTGTGATAATTGTCTGAGGTGGTTCCACCACATGTGCGTCCAACAGTCGCCAGCTGAAGTGGCGTTTTTTTGTGCACTTACTTTTCTGTTGTGCATAGTTCTGGTTCATATCAGTTAAATTTGTAAATACAACACCAAGTTTTGATATTTACAACAATTTCATATTGTTTCACATCGACTCTGCTCTGCCTTAAATGCAGATGCCTTTTATCTTCTCCAAATTTGCAGGAGTTATCAGGCATAGTGAGATAGGAATAAACAGCAAAAATGGTGATGATGGGACAAAGCGTTCTCATGTTATGGTGGGGGGGGGTAAATTCTGACAGCTGTGTTGTCAGAATCTGTCCCCCCTGTAAAACCAGATTTCTTAGGGGGAATTTCTCCAAAATTGCAGGAGTTATCTAGTATGATGAGAAGGGAATACACAGCAAAAATGGTGATGATGGGACAAAGCGTTCTCATGTTGTGGTGGGGGGGCAAATTCCGACATGTGCGTTGTCAGAATGTGTCCCCCCCTGTAAAACCAGATTTCTTAGGGGGAATTTCTCCAAAATTGCAGGAGTTATCTAGTATGATGAGAAGGGAATACACAGCAAAAATGGTGATGATGGGACAAAGCGTTCTCATGTTATGGTGGGGGGGGTGGATTCTGACAGCTGTGTTGTCAGAATCTGTACACCCCTGTAAAACCAGATTTCTTAAGGGGAATTTCTCCAAAATTGCAGGAGTTATCAGGCATAGTGAGATAGTGATACACAGCAAAAATGGTGATAATCGGACTCCCTTGGAACTGTATTGGATGGGGTAGACTTTATGGTTGGAAAAAAAAGCAGGAGGTAGAATAATATATATAAATATATATTTTATTAATTTTTATTACACATCATGAATTGAAAAATACATAAATGATTGGAGAGTGACCAGCTGAATGTGCATTTGCATCAACGGTTTACACATAATAGATCCAACGCAATCCAAGAAGAGATTGGTTGTTGCTCCACGTTATAAAAAGTTACATGCAGTGAGGACGTGCGTAAACATACAGGCTTTAACGGGGAAGAAACGGCCAAAGTGCTCCTTCGCAGAGCGTCTAAAGTGAAGCCACGGCAGGAACATATATTAATCAACTTTTAACCTGTTTATTTTAAATATATTATACAAAGTCTGAACGGTATTGTGGCTTAGCAGAGCAATGAAATACAGGGGGGGGCAAATTCTGACGGGGGGACGTACCTCAACACGACACCGGCATACAGACAGAGAGTGAAGGCTGCCAAACCGGTCCAAAAGCAGGTAAGAGTGTGGTCAGAGGGGGCCTCCTCTGCTCTTCAGGACTGCTTTGACACAACAGACTGGGACATGTTCAAACAGGCTGCCACATACAACAACCACACAGACGTTGAGGAGTACACAGCCACTGTGGCCTCCTACATCACCAAATGCATTGCTGATGTGACCCACACCAAAACCATCACCACTCGAGCAAAATAGAAGCCATGGCTGACAGGGGACGTCCACAGGCTGCTGAGGGCCAGAGACAACGCCTTCAGAGCTGGGGATGAGGCTGGCCTTAGAACAGCGAGAGTCAACCTGACCCGTGGCATCCGGAAAGCAAAGAGACAATACACAAAAGGTAACCTCCCACTTCACCAACAGTAGAGATGCGCAGAGCCTGTGGCAGGGCATCCAGGCCATCACGGACTACAAGCCCAGGTCATCCATCTGCAAAAACAACACCTCCCTTCTCAACGACCTAAACAACTTCTTTGGACGCTTTGAAATGCAAAACAGCACTACCCCACAGAAAACTCCATGACCAGACCCTGTGCCTGTTTGCAGCCAGCGTGAAGAGGGCGCTTACCAACATAAACCCACGCAAAGCTGCAGGACCAGACAACATCCCAGGTCGGGTGCTGAAGGACTGTGCAGAAGAGCTAAAAGATGTCTTCACAGACATCTTCAACATCTCACTGGAACAAGCCATAGTTCCATCGTGTTTTAAAGCTGCCACCATCATTGCTGTGCCGAAAAAACCATCCCCATCCTGCTTCAACGACTACCGCCCCGTAGCACTGACACCCATCATCATGAAGTGCTTTGAACAGCTAGTCAAGTCACACATTCAAACCATGCTGCCACCCACCCTAGACCCATACCAGTTTGCATATCGATCCACAGAGGATGCAATCTGCTCTGCTCTCCATCCAGCCCTCACCCACCTGGACAAAAAAGATGTGTATGTGAGAATGCTGTTCGACTTCAGCTCAGCATTCAACACCATCATACCTCAACAACTCATCAGCAAACTGGACCAGCTGGGCCTCAGTACCTCCCTCTGCAACTGGGTGCTAGACCAGATGTAAAGGTATTGACAATAAAGCTGACCTTAACCTTAACAAGACAATGATCCAAAACACACAAGTAAATAGACTACAGAATGGTTTCAGAAGAACAAAATACACATTCTTGAGTGACCAAGTCAAAGTCCAGACTTGAACCCCACTGAGATGCTGTGGCATGACCAAGAAAGTGATTCATGCCAGACATCTCAGGAATCTGACTGATCTACAACAGTTTTGTAAAGAAGAATGGGCCACATTAGTCCTGATTTATGTGCCAGACTGATCTGCGGCTACAGGAAGCTTTTGGTTGAAGTTATTGCTGCCAAAGGGGGCTGGTGCACAAAATATTAAATGAGATGGTTCAGTTACTTATCCCTCCCCCTTCTTCATTGTTTGCATGCTATCCTCATTAAAATATGAAAACCTATACATTTTTGGGTGGTTTTAGTTAAAGCAGACACTGTTTTTCATCTGTGTGATTTTGACAAATATCAGATCAGGTGATTTTATGCAGAAATGTGACAAATTCCAAAAGGTACTTTTTCATACCACTGTATACCTGAGTACTCTTAGCTGCATTGCACCACATAAACAAATTGTTGAGGTTTTCCCATGGAGTTTTGTCCTTGGGGTCACTTATCTCTGTCTGAGTGTCTTCCCCCAGTTTGAAGGATATTTGTATGTTTTTCTTGCTTAGGGTTTAAGATACTCCAGATCCAGAAGGCAACACCAAGTTCCTCATTTGATTGTTACTTTTGTGATGTGTTGTGCATTTTCTTCTGTCATTTTCCTGTTTTTTTAAGAATCAAAGTAAGTACTGGTCTGTATGTCTGGATTTTCTGTAGACCACTGTAACTTGGTCTCCATCTCCCCTGACAAGACCTTCCAGGGTAGTCATATAGAAAATGTTAAAATATTTTGTCTTGAGGAGATATAATGTCATCATATAATGTTGCCACTGGCTAAGTATTACTATGCCATTTGTGTCCTAGAAGAATGGTTACGTTTTTATTCTTGCTTTTATCCTTTCCAGGTAGGTTAGAATGGATGGTGGAGTTTTTGCGCTTGTGAGTGCTGTTGACGCTTTCATTCGGTTTCATTCCACCTTTGTGTTGGTGTCTTGTTGTTATGGAGGGCTGACTCTCTGGCTGATCTATATGGAGATCTACTTGTTTCATACAGTCCCAACCAAACAATGAAATAATAAAAAAATTTGGTTACACAAAATAGTGAGCATAACAGGACTGTTAGTTAACATTACCCTTCACTGGGGAATCTTGTGATCTGTATCTGATCATGAAACTGATCTGTCTCAGCAACGATCAGCTACCCACAATTCTGTCTTGATCCTCTATTTAAAAATATTAAAAGTTGTGGGCACTGTTGTTCTTCTGATAACTGCTCATCAACTTGAGAACCCACCACCATCTGTCTTCAGTATGGTGTACCATAATAATTGTTCATACCTTGACTCCTTTGTCAAGTGGTTGGGGGTGGTCTAGAGGTATAGCTACTAGTGTTTCCTATTACTTTACATTTTCTATTACAACCAGGAACTGATAAAGCTCCTCAGATCAGAAATGAACACCAAGTCTTTCAACACCAAGAAAAAGTACAGCTGCTGACAATCCATCCCTTCAGATTTTATCAGTACTTCTTTAATGCAACATTAGTCTCTTCCAAATACCAAACTCCACTGTTTATCACTAATATAATAAAATAAATGTTATATTTTTCTGTTAGACATAGACCAGGAGTCGGCAACCCAAAAATGTTCAAAGAGCAATATTAGCCCAAAAAAAACAGAAACCATACTTCTATGGAGCCGCAAAAAATTAAAAGCCTTATATAAAACTACTGTAATATGAAAGCAAAGTGAAATTAAATTATAGAAATACAAGCAATAGATATACAGATATTTGGTGTTTTTATTTTGAGTGTTCAAGAAACACAAAATTGGATGGGCATTAAAGGCCTCCTGTCAATTCAGACCATAGTATGAAAATGAAATGCAGTCCTCTTTGAACCTCAATAATAATGCAACTCTTTTCCTTCCCCATTATCTGGGCCACAGAGTGCACTAGCCCGCAACCTGCAATTATTAAAATAAAACTGTGATGAATGGGGTTCTCTGGACGCAAATACAGAAGCAAGTGTCAAAGTCTC
>JAFBJS010000615.1:156938-168213 GCA_016785265.1 Paraplagusia blochii | reverse complement strand
AAGTTTCCTGCAGTTTTCTCCCTGTCCTCTGAAGGAAACGGTCCTACCAGCCTGGAGCCAGATGTGTTCCAAGGTGGTCCAGATGTAGGTGGGTCCTTGGCGTCGGGAGGAGCTAACGTCTGACACCTCAGACAGCGCCGCCTCCAGACGAGACAGTGCAACTGAGGAGGGGCTCAGGGAACCTGTGAGGGAAGACAAACAGCTAGAACCAGAACTTGAACCAGGTTTGGATCCAAAGAACAAGTCAGAAAAACTGATCCAGAGCCGGTCAGTAGTCAGTCAGTAGTTAGTAATCTCAGAACCGACCCGTGGAGGTGTCCTGGAAGTCTGGAAGCAGCAGGTGGATGGAGGGCTTCCTGCCCCCGGGGCTGAACTCTGACGTCTCTGTTCTCTCAGCCAATGGAACGCTGCTGCTGTCGTCCGTCTCACTGCAGCGCACGCACACAAACACACACACACACACACACACACACACACACTGTCATCTGTTCAGTTGTATGATGTTGTATAGTTTGTTTGTTTGTCGGATTATTTCCTCTGTGTTGTTGTTGTTGTTTACAGACCGACGCCCACTCACCTGGAGCGGCTGTGGTCGTAGCGACTCTGCCAACGCTGCAGCATCACCTCGCAGGTCTGCAGGGCTGTGTTGGGTCCAAACAGAACCTCCTCCAGCTTCACCTTAGTGAAGAGCAAACTGGAGGAGACAAACAGGTCTGGTTGGTCCAAATGAAGGTATTTGGTTTATTTCCTCTGTAGTTCAACCGTTAACCTTTCAATGACCAGAACTTTGTCCTGATGACCTGGCCCCGCCCATCTGCTCCTGACCCCGCCCCTGTTCATCACAGATGGACCGTTGTTTATCTCTGGGTCCGAAACACACATTATCAGGAAATGAGGTGTGTGTGTGTGTGTGTGTGTCTGTTGAAGCTCCATCAGTGTCCATCTGATGGATGAGGTTCACGCTGATCAATAAGAACAGGGCGTGGCCATCAACAACAGCCAGAGAGGGTGATCAGTGTGAGTGGTTTCAAAGTGGAGGGCGTGGCCCTCTTAGTGGCCGACAACTGGTTAAGTGATGTGGGAATCTCCAGAGTTTGTGGGCGAGGCGTGTCCGTCCCTTGGCTGATATTGTCCAAACACAGAAACACGGGTGAGACAGGACAGTGGTGGACGTCCAGAGTTGGTGCTCTCCTGGTCAGTGTGACACCGTGGTCCACACCACTGCACACCTGGACATTTGAACCCATCACCACAGTGAACAGCTCTGAGCAGCTGTTGGATTCAAGATGTTTCCATAACCGCTAGGACACCACTGCTCTAAGGTTACAACACTGCCCCCTAGGGGACAGATCGAGTGTCTCATGATAATATTGATGTCTCCGTACAACTGACCGTCAGATGTTCCTCAGTATCTTTGGGAGGTAGGACGGAGTGTGTGTCATGTGACTTCTAACCCTGTGCACTGAAAAGAATTCACACATTAAGAAACTGAATGCTTCCAATGAGTCGCCCCCTAGTGGTTCACTCTTGGCCCTGCACCTTAGTTAAAGACTTGTTCTGATGGCGACAGTCCTGGGTTTTTGCTCCGGTAGCGTTGACTGATCCGTCTGACTGAGTCACGGTTCTTCACTGACTCTTCCAACACTGACTGATGCTGATGCTGTTGACTCCAACAGCATCAGCTGTTGGTCCTGGTGGTTGCCGTGGAGACGGGTATTTCTGTCTTCTGAAATTGGTCAAACTCCAACGGTGCAGGTCAGCAGTCCTGTGGCTGTAGATGGAGACCGACCGGTCGGGTCCTTCAGTCCGGTTCCATGTTCTGAAGCTGTGTTTCCTTCTCCTCCTTCTCCTCCTTCTCCTGGCGCATCAGTAAATCCCACATTCACGGTAGAGGCCAACACTGACCCCACGTGGCTGCCTGAGGAATTACTTGAATTACTGAGGCTGGACGTGTGTGGAAGGGATGTCCTCACTAAGAGCTGAGAAGGTTGGAGACAGAGGGAGAATCCTGCATCTGGTTTAGAACCTGTGGTTCAGGGCTGGTCCATGTTCAGAGACCATCCTGGTGAGGGTTTGATCCCTGTCTTCTGAGGTCACCAGTGATGACCAGCTGGTTCTGAGGGAACTGGTCTGAGAGCTGACCAGGTTCTAGTCAAGGACTTGTTATTAAAACTATTTGACTTTGACCTGAGGACAGGACAGAAGGTCTGTGTGGGACGGGGGTCAGAGCTGCAGTGGTAAAAGGGAAATTGACCTTGGTGCTGCACTGCAGATGTCCACTGTGCCACAGCTAAATAAGGCATCAGCCTGCACCAGGGACAGGGACAGGACCAGGTAAAGGACAACACACACAACTAACATCTGCTGCTTGGTTCAGGTGTTTGAAGACAGTGGACAGACTGTGAACTGTACTTGAAGTTGTCGGGGTACTGGCTGAGGGCCAGGCCCAGGGTGTCCAGGGCCTGACGGTGGTGTTTCTGGGCACTCAGCAGGAGGGCCAGTAGGTGGAGGGAGTTCAGGTCATCACTGCGGAGAGACAGCGCCCTCTGCAGGGGCTCCATGGCTGCGGACACCTGTCAAACACACACACAGACACACACAGACATTCCCTCAGGAACAGGGAGCTCCGAGGAGAACGCTCCTGATGTTGGACCAACCTGACGGATCAGTGCCAGCTGCAGAGCCAGGTACATGGCCACCTGAGAGTCCTGTGGGTCTAAGGAGTGAGCTCTGTGGAGGACAGAGACAGGGACAGGGACAGTCCTCGTCAGTCTACATCAGTCCATCCGAAACAACTGTCAGGTCTGTAGACTGGCCATGATGTTGAGGACAACAACTGAAGTCAAGTTCTCCCGTTGACGGAGACAGACTAGCCAAAGACTGAGAACACCATCATCAGTGGAGGACCTACTTCTTCAGAAGGTGCAGAGCTTTTCTGTTGAGTTCATCCCGATCTGCTCTGAGAGAAGCTACCAGCGGAGACATGGCATTTAGTCGACGGTCATTATTCCATGTCAAACTGACTGCTGTGCTGGTGCGTACCGTTGGACGCCCGCAGGCTGCAGCTCAGACCCAGGACCAGGTGGGCTCTGGGCAGGAACTCTGCAGCGTCTTCACCCATGGACACCACGCTCTGGGCCAGAGACTCCGCCTCCTCATACTGGACACACGGGAAGTCACTGGTTAGTGAGTAAAGGTCACGGAGCAGGACAGTGAAGGGTTAACGACCGAGGTGGAGCGCTGGTAAACTGGGACCACCGTCTCCACTGTCTCCACTGTCTCCACACCACACCAACACTGGAGACTAAATATTGAGCACTGAGGCCTGGGTTTGATTCCCAGAAATACACTGTGGTTCTGTAGGACTGCTGTAGAACTCTTGTTGGACTGTAGAAGAATGAATATCTGGGCCCGCTGTGACTATAATCCAGTTGGACTACAGGACAACACAGAACTGGGGAACTGTCCTCTGTCCAGGGGAGATGACGTCCACATCTGTACTGTCCTACAACTGTGGTCTGTGACCCTTAGGGACATAAGCTGTAATCTCCTTATGGTCTGATCTGCTGTCAACCCTAACCCTCTGACAGATGTCACCCTCTCTCTGTCCCTCTCTGTCTCTGTCTGTCTCTCTGTCATCTTGTCATCAACTGTGGGCTCATGGTAACAGTCTTCCAGGTGAATACCAGTTCACTCTGCTCCTGGTTGAACTTCCTTGTTCTTCTCTGTCTCTCAGTCTGATTGGGATTCTGTCCGTCAAATCTCTGTCCGTCCGTCCGTCCGTCCGTCCAGCTCTGTCTTTATTGTGACTTCACCTGCAGGAGCACAGATGACAGATTACAGCAGGGATTGTCCCTGATGCTGTGGTCCTCCCTACTGTCACTGTTTGCTGTAATTCTGTGAAGTTCTTCTGACTGAGGCAGCAGTGGTGGTCTCCAGCTGAAGCCTTCTGGACGGGTTTGAGGTTCTAATCCTCCCACTGCCAGGCTCCCAGTGGATTCTCCACCCACAGGAAGGCTGACGGGGTGGAGTCGTGGTGGAGGCTGCTGCCACTTGAAAGAGTCAGTGTTGGGATCAGAGGAGCAGTCGGTCAGGGTTCGAGTCCCAACCCTGGATCAATGATGAAGGTGGAGGGTGTGTGTGTGTGTGTGTGTGTGTGTGTGTGTGTGTGTGTGTTAATTCACCCAGTGCAGCTGAACGATGCAGATCTTAGCAGCCAACATGGGCGGTGATGGATCCTCGGGTCTCATCTTAGAACATTCTTTAAATACAGACACGGCACCAAGAGCCTGGAACACACACACACACACACACACACACACACACACACACACCAGTGACTTTCTTCTTCTTCTTCTTCTTCTTCTTCACTCTGCTCCACTGCAGACGCTGAAACACCGTCACCTGATACACGTGGGTCAATCATTGATGCGGTGCCGCACTCACACCAACAGGTCGGGCCTTGAATAGAACCGGATCTGACGACACACAGGCGTCAGATCCTTCTAGGGAGCAGACTATTTCTAGAAGTCTCTATTGATCTGCACTGTCACCCAGTTCAAGACCAGAACCAGAACCAGAACCAGAACCAGGTACATGTTTAAGACCAGAACCAGGATCACAACCAAGACCACAACCATCGCAGAACCAGGACCAGGTCCAGAACCAAGACCAGGACCAGATGCTGATCCACTCTGGTGGTCATGTGACATGTTTCAGCAGCTGACTCTGTGGGCGGAGCTGAAATCTGCGTTGGTCAGCAGCTTTCACTCCCTGCTACGACTGGAACGTGTGGAATGACTGGACACATGGCTGCAGCAGGGATGTCTCCTCAGGGTGGGGTGAGGGTGGGGTCGAGGCTGAGGGTCCGTCCCTGGTTTATAAGGAGGAATGAGCTCACCTTCCCAGAGGCCATGAGTGACAAGCCCAGCTGGTACCAGAGGTGGAACTCGTTGAATGAGAACTTCATGGCTCGTTCTAGACACTGATGAGGACACACAGACAGATGGACAGACGAACACATATGGATCAGGTCAAGAGTCCTATAGCCCACCCTCGACCCCCCGCAACTCCCAACCAGTCGATCAATCAATCAGTCAACCAGTCGATCAATCAACCAGTCAATTAATCAATCAATCAATCAATCATCCACTGTTGGAAAGACTGTTTGTTCTGTTGTTCTCAGTCTTTGTTAATGGACGATATGTCCACTAGGTGACAGTGTTGCCATGGGGAGGCAGTACAGCACGGCCAACGAGTTTACCTCAGACAGCATGGTATACTGCCCCCTCCTGGCCAGGCCGATGGCGAGTAGGTCGTAGACGGAGGTGGCGTCCTGCAGACTGGCCTGTCGAGCTTCAGTCTGGTCAGGAAGTCGACTGATGACCGCCTCTCCACTGGCCTGAGGACAGGAAGTCAGGTGAGAGAGATGATTGACACGAAGTTGAAGAACGTGTGTGTGTGTGTGCGTGTGTGTGTGTGTGTGTGTGTGTGTGTGTGTGTGTGTGTGTGTGTGTGTAAAACTCACCATTGACTCTGTGATCAGCAGCAACAAAACGGCTTCTTCAACCACGTCCTGAGGACAATAGGATCTGCCAAGAGACAGGAAGTAAGAGTGAAGTCATTTCTCACACACACACACACACACACACACACACACCTGATTCCAGGAGTGTCCAGTTTCTGTCTCACCTGTGGATTCTGGAACAGAATCTGGACCTCCATGGGAGTATCACTGTACACGACCGCATCAGATGACACACACACACACACACACACACACACACACACACACACACACACTCACACACACACTGGTCGAAGATCTTTCCATGTTGTATGGACTATAACAGACCTAATCCTAATCCTAATCCTAATCCTAATCCTAATCTTTTTTTTTTTGGCCTCTGGTGAATGTGTTGAGATTGTTAACAGTCGTCTGTGACTGTTGGTGTGAACGACTGTGTGACATCTAACTGACAACCCGGGGTGTGGACAGTCCACCTGGTGTTTGGTGACATCATCAGTGCTGACAGCTGACACCCACCCCTCTGAGCTGTAGCGCTGCGGTGGTCTGACGGTGGGGTAGATGGCGTCCTTGGGGGCCGCAGCTCCCTCCCTGTGGAGCCAAGCTGAGGGTGGGGGTCCCAGCGGGGGCCAGTAGCTCTCTGCACTGACTGAGCTCAGCAGCACCTGGGCCAGCCTCTGGGCAGCAGCCTGGACACGTCAAATATTCAGCGGTCAGAGAAGCAGGAACAGGAAGGCGACGCCTCCGTCCCCGTGTTCTCGGGGGACATTCCAGCTCAGGGTTCGACTGGAGGGACAATTCCATTCCACCTGGAAAACCCGTCCTGGAATCTGCTCAGTGAAACTGGTCAGTCTCCACAGTCATTATTGATCTTAATGATGTTTGTCACCAGTGGAGACCACTCACCTTCCTGAAGCCCTGAGACCCCCGGGACTCCACCACCCTGAGAACCCGACGGAGCTGGTGAGCCCCCTGGGCAAGGTGACTGAAACACACACACACACACACACACACACACAGGCAGCCTGTTTCTGAACCAACACTGACACCTTGTGGTTGAATTTCTGAACTGAACCCGTCTACACTTTATTTTTCATCAACTAATCCCGAGTTGTCCTCACTTTTCTGGCACTGGAGCTAATGTTCAACTGACCAGACTGTTGACCAGATGGAAACAGACAAAAATGTTCTGGTTCTGATCAACAGAACCAAACCAGACGGTCTGTAACCTTTCATTCATCCATCTACTGTATATAGATACAGACCTGACCCTCCACCCCCTCCACCCTCTCCACCCCCACACTCACCCTCGGTGCAGCAGACACAGGTAAGCGCTCTGTAGTGCAGCCTGGAGGAAGTAGCCCAGGTCCAGGTCCACAGGTGGAGGCAGCAGACCGGTCTTGTTGGTCTTGGAGTGGGGCGTCGTCACCGTCTGTGACATCATCATCATCATCATCATCATCATCACAACCACCGTCATCGTAAAGAATGTAACTAGACCGTGAGGTGGAAATGATCTAATAATGATGTAACAGAAATCAAAAATATGGTGTGAGGTGTGAGGTGTCGGTACTGGTTCTGGTTCTGGTACCTTGTCCACCTCCTGCAGGAAGGAGAGGGCGGCGTCACAGGCCCGGAGGTAACAGGACAGACTCTCCTCTTCCCGCTCCGACAGTCGGACCCTGGACACGGCAGAAACTGTCTGATGGTCCAGAGACAGACCTGAGGAGACACAGTAGTCCACATGACCACCGCCACCTGGACCTTGGTCAGACCTGGACCACAGACATGTTGAATGAACTGGATCGAGATGCCAAGGCCAAAGAAGACCAAGAGACAAATCCAGGCGCTGCCACTAGGGGGTGGAAGTAAACTTTGTTCTAAGACGTGACTACGGAGGAGACGGTTTGTGCCGGTCCCGATGTCTCTGACGACTGTCAGACCACAGAACTCAGCCCTGATCCAGTCACAGCTGAGCGCCAGAACTTCATCCTCCAAATACTCACGTCAGATTTTCTTTTCCCACGGAGAGACAGGCCTGGGAAGAGGTTGACCCAGAGCTGCTGGGTTCTGTCCTCGGAGACGTCCAGTCCCACAGCTGGAGGAGAATCAAAGGCTGACACTAATTGAAAGGGAACTCTCCGAGGACGCAGGAGTCTGAGGTCACGGCCCATTACCAGGAAATGAGCGGTGCTAATGACATGACACTAATGAGGAGATAAACCAGGTTCTCCAGCGCTGTGAGCCGGGCCGACAGGGTCCGGGCCGACAGGGTCAACAGCTGACTGTGAACCCGTGTCTGGTTAAAGGTGAAGATGTTCCAGCCCCATCAGTCCCATCAGTGTCACCCCACCTGGATGATCTTCTTAGTCTCCACACAAGTCCAGTTCAGCTCTGACCCTCAAGAACAGTAACTGACTAACATGACGGTTAGAACCGGACCCACCCTTGATGACGAAGGCCTCGGCCAGCAGCCTCAGGTGGTAGACGGGCTGCTGATCCTGGGTCAGCTCCTCCAGTCCCACCCTGGCACACATGCCCTGGGCGTCCCAGTACCGACCCTGCACGTAGTCCACCTTGGCCATGAGCAGCAGAGCTTCGTTCATGTACCTGGACTGGAACCAACAGAGCAACCCATGTTGAGTGGAGTTGGGGGGCGGGGCCTGGGGGCAGGGGTGTGATCTGAGGCGGGACCTACCGTCAGGCGACCTCGGCTCAGGACGGTGTTGAGGTGGGCTTTGGCCGTGCTCAGCTTGGGCTGCGCCCCGTCCGTCAGAGGTGTGGCCCGACGCAGCAGCTCCACGTTGTCCTGGAGACACTCCTCCAACAGGGCCTCGGCGATCAGCAGGATCCCAAGGTCATCTGTGAGGGGGTCAGAAGATCTGATGATGATCTGATGATCCAGAACCCTGATGTCTCTGAGGTTCACAGACCAGATCGGTCAGTGACTGTGGGAGTCAACGCTAAGAGTGCTCCGTGGCCTGAAGGTGGTGCTAAGGAGGCGTCCGCAGCCTCAGTTACCAATGTTGACGTCATAGAAGACACGCCTTAAACCCTGTATTTCTAAGGAGGTGAATCCCTCAGGGTTAGAGAGAAGGTGAGGTGACACCTGAGAACTGAACAACAGGAGAGGAGCAGGAGGACGGTGAGGAGCGAGAGGAGAAGGAGGAAGAGCAGGAGGAGCAGGAGGAGAAGGAGCAGGAGGAGCAGGAGTAGAGAAGGAGGAGAAGGAGGAGAAGGAGGAGGGGCAGGAGGAGCAGGAGGAGAAGGAGCAGGAGGAGCAGGAGGAGAAGGAGCAGGAGGAGCAGTAAATAACTTTTATGACTTTTTAATACTTCAGGGTTTGGCTGTTTTATGTTGTTGTTGAGTCGGAGGGAAGTGATCACGTGACCACAGTTAAAACGACCTCCACTGCTCCATCAGCCAATCAGGAGCTCTACCACCGTACACTCATAGTCATCATCTCCAGGTGGTTTCCAAAAAGGCTTGGACAGGGACAGGACTATGACAGGGACAGGACTGGACTAGGACAGGGACAGGACTATGACAGGGACAGGACTGGACTAGGACAGGGACAGGACTGGACTAGGACAGGACTAGGACAGGACTAGGACAGGGACAGGACTGGACTAGGACAGGACTAGGACAGGACTATGACAGGGACAGGACTGGACTAGGACAGGGACAGGACTATGACAGGGACAGGACTGGACTAGGACTAGGACAGGGACAGGACTGGACTAGGACAGGACTAGGACAGGACTAGGACAGGACAGGACTAGGACAGGACTAGGACAGGGACAGGACTGGACTAGGACAGGACTGGGGTAGGACAGGACTGGACTAGGACAGGACAGAACAGGACAGGACTATGACAGGGACAGGACTGGACTAGGACATGGACAGGACTGGACTAGGACAGGTGAAGACTAAAGTGAAGAACAGTAACAGATGACAGTGATCAGGGATGAATGGAGACCAAGAGAAGACACTGGAGTCATTACGTTCTGATCTTCACTCAGGTCCAGGTCCAGGTCCAAGGGTCCAGAGCAGAGTGGCGACTGACTGGAATCACCCACCGTCAACCCTGACTCTAACTTCCTGAAGTCACAGAAACTTGTTCCCTGCAGTGAACAGACGGTGACACAACGGAACAGGTGGAGATCCGCGGTCACCTCCACCTGCGCCTCCCCCTTCACTCACCGTCTTCGTGGAACTTCGCAGCCTGCATCTGATCCACGATCATCGGGATTCGCTCCCACTGACACTCGGCCCGGCACCGGTCCAGCTCCGCCTCCAGACGGAGCAAGGTGAAGGAGAGCCGGGAGGACATCGCTGCTCTGTCCCGCTCCACGGACACGATGGGAGTCACCGCCGACTGTGAAGGGAAATCAGTGTGAAGAGTGGGAGTGACGGGGGCCGGAGGTCGGAGGGTGGAGACGACTGATAACGCCTGCGATAACTGACGGAGTGAACTTTGGTTCTCAAGCTGCGGGAAGCGCACTCCTGCTGGTAGTTGGGCTCCCTCTTGTGGTTTGCGGGGCTATTTGATTTTCACCGTGGTGGTTGGTGATTGTCCGTGGATTAAAATGGAGCAACGTCTCTGACAGTGATGATGATGATGATGATGATGATGATGATAACTGTCCTTCTGCTCCAACATCTGTGTGAAGGTGGAACAAGTTCATCCTCTGTGTGAGCAGAGACGCAGGACAGAGAGGAACCAAAACACTAGGACCAGCAACACTGTCGTACCAGCTGTAAAACCATCAGGTTCATGTTTCGTCCACAGTAAACAGTGCAGACTGACGACACTGTCAACACTTCCTGTCACTGCCGATGGTCTGAGACCAGCACTGGCACCTGCACTAGTTCATACATGTTTATATGTAAACATTGACCTGTTGGTGTCTGTACCATGTGACACAGGAGTCACAGGAGTGAGGAGGTCTATAATCTTCTCCTCTAACTGACTAACTGGATTAGGGTTGAGTTTAGGAGCAGGCTGAGCGCCACCACCTGTTGAGGCTACAACATACTGTATATACTGTGTGTGTGTGTGTGTGTGTGTGTGTGTGTGTGTTCTGCAGATGTAAGTTGACATTCAAGTCCTGTTTGGTTGCACTCTGATGAATGAAGACTCCATCTCCAGACCTCTGACTGCCCCGTAGAATCACAGGAGCCATCGACTCTCTGCACCTCTGCACAACACAAGGCTGACTGGGACAAGACTGGGACAGGACTGGGACAAGACTAGAAGAAGTCTGGGACAAGACTAGGAGTAACAACAACAACAACAACAACAACAACAACACCGTGTGACATGAAAACACCTCCAGTCTCCTGAACAGAGATTTGGACGCTTCGTTCTCTCTCTGGAACCCTGACATTCTTCTTCTTCTTCCTTTTCTTCTTCCTTCTTCTCCTCCCACTCCTCCTGCTTCTGTCGCTGACACCGAGGGACTACAGGCCACACCCACCATCGCTGACCAACCATGACGTCAGCAGGTACCTGTTGAACGTCAGGTTTAGTTGTTTCATTCTCAATGGCGTCGAAACCAACTGGACGAAGGAGAAGGTGGACGGTTAAGATGACGGTGGTCGTTGTTTTAAAGGCGGGAAGGCGCCATGTTTGGACCTCACTTCACTGCCCAAAAAACAACGACCGGGTCTGTACTGTGTCTGCTGTTGTTTCTATTGTGTGTACGTATATATATATATATGTATATATATATATATATATATATA
>JAFBJS010000615.1:136826-156919 GCA_016785265.1 Paraplagusia blochii | reverse complement strand
ATATATATATGTATATATATATATATATATATATATATATATATATATGTATATGTATACAGTTGACCGGGGGGGTTAGTTATAAAACTTTCTATAAAACAGTCGCTCTGGATTTGCGGCTGTTTGCGTTGCTTTTCAGAGCAGTTGAATTGACGACATCGTCTTCGTTAGTTCCCTGTGCGTTGACTGTGCCGTGAAGCATCTTGTCTCATTTCCTCACTCTCTGGTTCAGACGACCTATCGGGTTGAGCTGGCGTGTCCCTGAGCAGCTACGGCAAGCGGCGTGGCTCAAATAAGGAGTGAGGTAACAGTCAATCTGTGCCGTCGGTGACTGTCAGCCCAGCGGAGACGGACGGAGGTCCACTCGCCTACAGGTAGGTTCCAACCTCCGCCGGTTGACCGGACGCTGGTGGACTTAATGTCTTGTCATCGTTTTTACCGGACGGTTGTGCGGCACCTCATTAACCAGCCAATCGGAGCGGAGCTGTGTAGCTAACGGTGATGCTCCTTCTTTTTTTTTAGCTTTTACTGAAATAGTAAAACTGACTTAACACTTAATTCATGATTTCGCTGTAGTAGAGACTGGATTCTCAGCCAAGACTCGATTTATTTTCCCTGTTGATTTTCACGTTCACTGAAGGACAAGGAAAATGTTTACACCAACTGAGGAGAAGATGAGAAAGTGCACAAGCTGTCTGTCTGTCTGTCTGTCTGTCTGTCTGTCTGTCTGTCTGTCTGTCTGTCTGTCCATTACACCTGACCCACTGTCACTGTTGTCTCTTTCCTCACAGAATGAACAGTATCAGCTCAGCGCTCCTTGTCCTTCTGTCCTGCTGTTTCCTCTGTGTTTATTCTCATGCAAATCCTCAGCAGCAACTGTATCAGCAGCAGCAACAGCAGCAACATCCACATCAGCAGCAACAGCAGCAACATCCACATCAGCAGCAGGTGGTAGAAAGTGGAGCTTCAATAAGTCACGGTCGCCTTGACAAGAGTATGGTCCAGGACAAAGAGTGAGCGACGTTTCCATTGGGCACAGACTGCTGGACTGGACTTTGACCAGCGGTCACTGATATGGACTGTTGTGTCTGCCTCTCTCTTTATCTTGCAGCCACATCATGGAGCACCTGGAGGGGGTGATAGACAAACCGGAGACGGACATGAGTCCTCAGGAGCTGCAGCTGCACTACTTCAAAATGCACGACTACGACGGCAACAACCTACTGGACGGACTGGAGTTGGCCACGGCCATCACTCACGTGCACAGAGAGGTAGGAGGAGGGACAGGCCACCTGTTGCAGCTGCTCTTTTCACCACGTTCCTAACACCTTCTACTCCTGCAGGAGAGAGGAGAGAACAGTCAGCCGATGAAGGAGGAGGAACTCATCGCACTCATCGACGACGTGCTGAGGGACGACGACAAGAACAACGACGGCTTCATAGACTACGCAGAGTTCGCTAAATCACTGGAGTGACGTCTGCACTGGGGAGGAGCACCACACTGAGGGACAGTGACCAGCAAGTCGTCAGCCAATCAGGAGCTCAGAAATAAAAGCAACCTTTTTTTTTAACAATGTTGCAAAAAAACATTTTTATTTTTTTTTGACATTTTTCAGTAAACTCCCTGATGTTACACTGATGGTGAATAATAAGGTGTGGATTTTGTCTAATGCACAGTCAAAGACGTCACCTGGTCATCTGACATCTGCTGAGGAGATTATCTAATCCCACCTACTCCAGCAGTTGGGGTGGAGCCCACTTCCTCAAACAGAGGGAACTCCGTCAAGAACCAGGTCATTCATTCTGGCTCCAGAAAGCTGGACCCGTCGGAGCAGAGGAGACAGGGATCACAGGTCGTGTTGTTTTCAGGTTAGTTCTTGAGCTGTGACCAGTTCTACCCAACACCACGGACCAGTAGAGGTCGCTGCAGGCTCTCTGCACCAAATACTGTGGCCTTGATAAAGTCTAAGACTTTAGGAGAGAAGGAGAGAAGTAGAGAACCTGTCTCAGTAGAACTGAGGTCCTGACGACCAGATCTTTCATCACTGGATCATCTGGACACACACACACACACACACACACACACACTGGCCGATCAGTTCTTGTTCCCCTCAACGTTCATCTGGACCTTTTTTTCTTTGTCTGTGAATCTTTACAAACGTTACGAAACACAGAGGTTAAATGTCAGTTCCAACAGTTGGAGCTGGATCTAGGAATAAAAAAAAATGAAAAAAATCCTCTTATTTTCCAAGGAGAGAATTTTCTAGAGATATATTCTATATTTTTGTCATCCAGTGTTTAGTATTGAAAAGGAATTCCAGGATGTGGAACGTGCAACCATGTGATTTCTGGAATGAATAAAGAAAAGAGTCCACTGTGATTTAAAGTCTGGCCTGTTGTCCTCGTCCTCCTCGTGTTGTTGGAGAAAAGTCTTCACTTCTGTTTGACCTCAAGCTGCTGTTTCCTCCTCCTGTTCATCAACTCAGGGAACCACGGTATTTTCTTTAGTTTTGTTATTTTGTGGAGAAAAAAATGATCCTCAACCAAAAATGCAGCAGCACTTCAGGCCTGTGGGCCTTGAGGCTGTGCCCTAATTTGACATGAAAAAAATTTATTTTTTGGATAGGTACAATCACACAACAGCTGTGGAACCTGGACCTGGTCCTGGTCTAGACCTGGACCCGGTATTAAAGTTTCTGTTGTCAAGTATCTTGAATAAAAACCAATTTTTAAGTTTTATCAGTCAGTCATTGAGATGTAGGTGCAATTCTCGACAAAGCCAGGAGATGGCGCTAGGAGTTCTAAATACCAGGGTTACTGTGTTTGATTGAATGTGACGAAAACTCAGATTGAAGCGTTTAATAAAATCACAACATGACGTCAACATCAGTTTGACGTCCTTGACTTCAGACCCAGTCACTGGCTACTGTTGGACAGACAGACAGACAGACAGACAAACAGACAGACGGGTGGGGTGGTTGGTCTGCTTGTTGTAGTTCCGTCTTAGCTCCAGTAGGAGGCGGGCTCTAACTGCTGCACTGAGGGCAGAGAGAACACGGGCGAGGGCAGGTTGGTCCTCAGTGGGCCGTACCAGTCCTCGCGGTGGCGCTGTTGGGTCGGCTGGGGGGCCACACCGGGACAGGGGCACTGGCCGACGGCCCCGGGGCGACAGGGGTACGTCCCTGAGGGCATCATGGGAGACAGGGCTGGTATATGGGGCAGGTGCTGGGGGTAGTACTGGTGGGCCACGCCCCCCAGCAGAGCCCTGTGACCTGGCATCACCCCCACTGGGAGGAGCTTCTGGGAGGAGCGCTCCTGTTTACGTTGCTTGGCTCTCCGGTTCTGGAACCAAACCTGTGAAGGGAAGAAGGGAGCTGAGCTGGGAGGAGCTTGGAGAAGGAAACCATTACCACAGATGATGATGGAAGACAGACTCTGTCCTTCTGTACAACCGTAGGCAGCACAGTCACAACATTAGCTGTTGGTCCATATCGTCCAAACACCCGAGTTTTCACTCTGATATAACTGACACCAAGACAGTGGTGGCCTGGAGGTTAAGGAGGGTAAGAGCTCCACCTCCACTCTCAGCTGCTCAGACCGTAGCAGACATCAGTCCACACTGTACCATCATGCAGGACACGTCTGAGTCCTGGTCATTTTTACTTCTTTCCCTGGACAGACTATTGTCAGGGTTACTGCAGCTGTCCCTTGACAACAAGAGTAGATTCATAGAATGGGCTCCTGTGCTGCCATCTAGTGACTAGAGGTCAGTTTATCGTTTGTAATGTTGTGTTTTGACAGGTATGGGGAGGGCAGGGGGTGACGAGAGGGGGAGAAAGAGTTTTTGATCAAATGCTCTAATATAATTCGAACTTCTAACTTTGGCTCTTTGTTTGGGAGACTCTTGTGTCCTACTGATTCAACAGTCTGCCCCCTGCTGGGAGCTGAACCCTAGATTCTCTGCTTCTGAGGCAGGCGAGACAACTGCTTCACAACTTCATGACAGACGTTTGGAGGGTTATTTCTCCCCAGGCTCCTACAGACTCCCTAACGCGGGTCATGGACTGAGTCCTTGAGGTCTGGACGGTCGGCCTACTTGGATTCGGGCCTCGTTGAGCTTGGTGACACGGGCCAGCTCCTCCCTGTAGAAGATGTCGGGGTACTGGTTCTGTCGGAACGCCACCTCCAGCTGCTCCAGCTGCTTGTGACTGAAGGTGGTGCGGTGGCGCCTCCTAGCTGGGGAGGAGAAGGTCCTACTCCTCCGACCCAGAGCGGCAGCTACGGGGGTCTCAGCCGGCGGACCTCTCTTTACCGGGTCATCGTTGTCTGCTGTCACTGGAGAAGGAGGAAAACAAACTCAGCCGGTGTTCCCAGGTGGACACAGATGTCCCAACGTCGTGAGAGAACATTTCAGCAGTGACTCCTCAGAAAAGGAGGGATTACAAGGACTTAAGGGTTCCCACCACCACCGGGGAACCTGAGAGCAGCAGAGCTTTAGCTGCTGAAGACCAACGGCTGGGAACCAGAGAGGAGAACCTGGAGGATTTGACCCAGATTAGACAGACAAAGACGAAGACCTGGGGACCGAAGTGGTGGAGACTTCAATGTTCATAAGGTTCAAATGGTCAAAGTCCATTCTGGTAAATACTGAGCCACGTTACACGGAGGTTTTACTGGAAGAAAAATGATCATTGTATTTATGATTATCTGTCATTTTCCCAAAGTGATCTTCAAATTTTATTCACCTTGAGAAAATATTTCATGAACAGATCATTGAGAATCAACTGATCGAATCCATGTCTTTGGTCAAAGAAGAATAAGAACAGGAGTCACAATAATCACAGAGCAGCACAGCCCTGTATAATAGAAATAATAACAATAATAACAATGATAATAACAATAATAATAATAATAATAATGATAACAACAGGAGTCACAATAATCACTGAACAGAACAGAACTTTATAATAGAAATAATAACAATAATAATAATAATAATGATAATAACAACAGTCTCACCTGCAGCCACGACAGAAAAAAACTGACTCCTCACTGCTGCGTCTCCTTCCTCCTTCACCTGGTCCATAGCTGCACCTCTGCTCTGCTCTGGTCCACAAATCCAACTGACCATGTGTCTCTACATCCCACCCAGGATCCGGACCATCGACAGACCAGGTGTGTGTGGAGATAAAGCAGAAAGACTTCACCTTTTCTTCCTTTTGGAATGGAATTCTTTGTGTCACTATTTTGTGACACTGTGTGTGTGTGAGAGATGTCACACAGACACACACACACACAGACACAGACAGACAGACAGACAGACAGACAGAGCAGCAGCTCCTGTCTCACCCTCTGTGAACCAGGGTCTTTTCTTCTGATCATGTAATGATGATGAGGTGATAAATCCCAGAGGAGTGAAGACCATGTACTGTAATGGTACCATGGACCAAGACACCATGTACTGTACCATGGGAGTGCAGTTCAGTCAGTTTGTTTGTTGTTTTCATGTTAGAGTTTGTTTGACTCTGGACACACCGTCTGACCTGGGGACACACAGACAGACGGGACGTTTAGCTTCAGAACTAAGTAGAACCAAAGTGGAAGTTCCCACCTGGTGGAACAATCTCCAGGTTCCCAACCAGAGTCACTCTGTGACATCAGTGGAGAAGTGGAGAACCTTTCCTTTCTTCTATCTTTCCAACATTATAGCTTCTTCTACGTTCACCTCCTTCTCTTGGTCTCTCACTATCATCATTATATTTTGTTCTTATTGTTATTTCATATTCCACGTCAACGTGTCGTCATGTGGCCCAGTGGTTCAGGAAGCAGACTTGTGTCCAAGAAGCGTCAGGTTCATAGGAGGTGGAGCAGTGTGGTGCAGTGGGGTTTGGGTGGCGCCTCCTCTCACCTCCTGTCACCTCGACGCGCAGTTGAAGGTGAATGATTCGATTTCATTTCAAAGTTTATTTCACCCCCACCTTACTGTAAAGTGTCGTTTCGCTTTCTACCACGTGGTGGCGGGAATGAGCTTGTTAGTGCTCCAACATACAGCGAAGAAGAGTCTCTTCCTTTCTGGCTACCGTAGAATCAAAGTATCAAACCGGTCAAAAATAATAGTTATTCGCGCACTTTGTTCAGCTGTGTTACTATGGGATGGCTCCGGTCATGGGCGCCGCTCAGACGGACAGACGTTAAAAACGAACTCACTGTGTTCGTTTTGTTTCCACCGTCGGGCCGATGCGATTGCTCGCAGGGGCGGAAACGCCCTTTAGGATGTGTTTGAGACGAGTGAGTGCAGCCCCGCAGGGACACGCGGGTGGAGTTCAACGACCGCCCAGACTCGGAGAGAACCAATGACCGTTGGGTTTGTCGGTAGCAATGGCGGCGTCTGTTGTTGTGCTGTGAATCCGGCTGAGTTTACCTCGGAGGAAAGAAAAAGGAGTTTTTAACAGCGATGTCCCCGGCGTCAGACTCGGACGAAGGTGACGTGAAAGAGCTCGGTGTTTACGGAAAAGAACGAGGAGGTGCGTCAACACGTGACTGCGTTAGACTTGAACAATAAAGATAAAAACGTCGGTTGTGGTAGAAAGGCCGTCGGTGGTGACTGAGGGTGAATGAAGGTCCAATGTTTCAGGTGTGACATTTGGAACTGACCAGGAAGGTTTGTCTGTGTGTCTCTGTCTGTCTCTGTCTGTCTCTGTCTCTGTCTCTGTCTCTCTGTCTCTCTCTCTCTCTGTGTGTGTGTGTGTGTGTGTTGATTTCAGGGAGAACCAACCACAGTCTCCAGCAGCTGAACAGTGCAGTGAAGCAGCAGAGGTCTGATGGAGCTGAGGTGATGGAGGTGATGGAGGTGAGAGACGGTGACGACGGCAGCGGCAGCAGCTTCTTCCCCATCATGTCTGATGAGGAGAAGCAGGCCTGGAGTCAGAGGAAGGGGAGTGAAGCAGGTGAGTCTGTGTTGGGAAACGTTCTGTTGTGACGTCCACTCTTGATGACCCCCACCCTGACCCCCACCCTCTCTGTGTCCTCCATCCAAGTGAAGCAGCTGAGAAGCCTCCTGATGAAGCAGAGCACAGTCATCCCTGCTTCTCTCTGTCCTTCACACAAGGTCACTGATGTTGGTTCTATTTTCTATTTCCTTCCTTATCTTCTCGCCTGAACTTTTGTTCCTAATTGTTTGGTTTCCACATCAGAGATCAGGTGAAGATGGAACGTCAACCTTCCCAGTCTTTCAGGATCTGGTCCCAATGATCCACAACCAGTCAGAATACATCCAGCACCTGGAGGCTGAGGTCAAACTCTGTAAGGTACTGGTCTCCATCATTGGTCCACTCTGTGTTTCCAGGACCTTGTGTTCATGGTGTGTGTTTCCACACGATCAGGAGGAGCTGCAGGAGATGAAGCAGCGGGTCAGGGTGGTGGTGGTGCAGAACGAGAAGCTGCAGTCTGAAGTTCAGTCCAAACAGGTGGACGAGTTGCCGAGTGATCACAGCATCCAGAACTCCGTGGTGAGATTGACGGTGTCGTTGGAACCCAATCAGCGGTGATGTCGCCCGTCTGACCTCTTTCTTCTCTCAGGTCAGTAAGGGTCACGGAGGACAACACCTCAGTCTCTTCCTGAAAGGCCAGAGCGTCCAGCACAGAAGTGGACAAACACTGAAAAATGACCTGGTGAGGACTCACTGGTTCCATCGTGAGATCACCTGAAATCTTTCCTTGGCTCCTCAACGAGTTGTTGTTTTTCTTCTCCAGGAACAACTAAAAGAGATCCACCAGGCCCAGGTCCAGAGTCTGGAGGCTCAGACCATCTCTCTGAGGTCAGTGAAACCACGACTTACTGCTAACAACTCGTCCTACATTTTCCTGACGTTTGTCACTGTGAGCAGGAAGGATCTGTCCGTCAGTCAGAAGGAGTGTGAGGAGCTGAAGATTCTGCTCAGACGGAAGGAGAAACAAGCTGCAGACGCTCTCAGAGCTGACGGACTCCCCCGTGTGGCAGGGCTGTGTATTAAATGTAGTCAGCACCAAGCGGTGCTGGCGGAGACTCACAGCAATCAGCAGGTCCAGACCATCGACAGACTCACCAGGTCAGTGGAGGAACCAGTTTGTTAGGGGTTAGGGTTCGTCGCTTTCATCCCGTCTGTGGTGAATTCAACCTCGATTCCAGATAGAATGTGTAGACATGTGTTGGTCGGCAGGGGGTGCTATTGTGCAGTGGTTGGATGCTGTGATGTGATGTGTGGTAACCGTCAGTGTACGGAACCAAAAGAAGAAGACCAACAACAGGAAGTGGTCACAGGAAGTCTGCTGCTCTGTTTCTGCTTCAGGGAGAGAGACGAGCTCCTGGCGGCGCTCTGTGCACTGAGGGCCAGCCAGCAGGAGGCGCAGCAGAGGGAGTGGTCCTCCTGTCTGCAGGTCAAACAGGCCGTGGTGATGGCAGAAGAAGCACAATTAGAAAAGGCCAAGGTTAGAGAGCTGCAGTTGCCGTACTCAGCTGTTTTCTTCTTCTCAAAGATGTATTTGACCGCTCCTCCATTGTGTTGACTCGTCCTCCTGCGGCTGTGAGAAGAGCTGACCTTTCAAACACTGCCCCCTGCAGGTGGCGGTGCAGTGCGAGCAGTTGTCCAGGGAGCTGGCTCGACAGCGGGAGCAGCTGGGACGAGACGCACAGATATGGCAGGTTAAAATGGCCGAGGCCAAAGAGGAGGGACGGGCCGAGGCCCGAAAACAGAAGGAGGAGCTGGCCAGTACCGTGAGTTCCAGCGCACCACTGACCGTACACACACATGGTACACACATGGTACACACATGGTTCACACAGGAGCAGCCTGACGACGGGTCACTTGATGTGATTTGATTTCAGATTGAATGAGTTGAACTCATCAGATTAAACTCAGACTGGTCTGATGTTCCAGGTGTCCAGTCTGTCTCAGCACGCTGCTGACCTCCAGGCACAGTTGGACAGAGCTCACAGAGACAGGACCTCGCTGACCAATCAGCTGGAAGATTCTCTGCGCAAGCTGACCAACCAAGAGCACGACAACACCAAGGTAGCTGTGGCCTTTCTGCAGAGTTCACCAAAACCAAATAACAAACCAAGACCAGAACCTCTCCTTCAATGGGACCATGTTCATAAGAGCCCAGAAGAAATCCTTGCCCCCTGTCGTGGGCAAGGATTTCAAACATGTTCGGTTTCACGCGGTGATTCACACTGAGGTGATGATCGCTGGTCCCGATCCAAAAAGACCGTCGATCATCGTACGACTGTGAAATCGAGGCAAACTCGCACAGCGTACGTTGGCCTCGTGTTTGAGGGTTTAATTCCCGGTCTTTGGTCCCACGCCAAAGACGTCCACAGTGTGGCAGCATTTTACCATAAATGTCCTTTCCACCGTTTGCAGTAGGTTGATGAGTTCGCCGTAGGTTCCCCTAAAGCCACTAGATGGCACCAGAGTGTTTCCCATCTTATATCCGCACCATTGAAATGGCGATGACAAACTTGTGTTGACGTTCAGATGTGTGTGGAGCTGCGACATCACGTCAGCCAGGCCCAGCTGAGGAAGGACGAGGCCCAGAGAGAACTCCGAGAGACCAAGTCCAGGACCAGCAGACAGATGGAGAAGACAGCTCAGGTACCAGCTCCACCCACTTCACTGTAGTCGAGGCCACTCTTACTGTATTTACCTGAACAGATATTTATCCAATACTTTTTTAGATTTTAAGTAGAGTTTCATATCAGTACATTAAAGGAAGTTTTTTTTAATTTTTCATCGTTTTAACTTTTAATTGGCTCTTTGGCGCACTGCTGCCTCCTACTGGATAGTGGTATTGCATTAGTAAAGAGTATTTTCCTAAATCATGGGAAAAAAATGTACCCAAATATAAGAAGCTGAGGCTGCAGCCGCTGTGGACTGAAAGAACTGACCAGCGTTTTAACGTATTGTACAGGACGGACGTGGACACAACAGGAAGTCGGGTTTAAGGCCAGAAGGCGTTTGGCCTTTTGTTCAAGATTAAAGTTCCTCACCTTTTCTCCCCCCCTTTTTTTTCCATCTCTGCGGGACAGGAAGTGGAAAGGCTAAGCTTGGAGCTGGTTGGCTGCCGTCGGCATCTGGAGGCGGCCCAAAAGGACGGCAGCCAATGGCAGGCCGAAGTCCTGAGCCTGGCAGAACAGCTGGCAAACGCCCAGCGCCAACTGCACCTCAGCAGGTAGAACCTAATCCTATTATACATGCCACCACACACACACACACACACACACACACACACCGTCCCCTCTGTCCAGCCCCTGCCCAGCCCGGCTCGGTCCAGTCCAGTCCGGTCCAGACCAGCACACCAACTGGACCTCTCCAGGTAGAACCTAATCCTATTATTCAGACAGCACACACACACCAACCCACGTGCTGCTGCGCCACCGTCCTGGCACCAACTGGACCTCACCAGGTCACCGCTAATCCTGTTAGCCACGCCACCACCACCTCACACACACACACACACACACACACACACACACACACTCTCAGTGCCACCAGGCCATAGTCCAACCCAGCGTCTTCTCCAACTGAGCCAAAATGGCGCCCGACTCCCTGTTGCACACACACACACACACACACTGGAGGTCACTGGACAGTCTGTCCTCTCACCCCTCACCCCCCGTCCTTTCCCCCGTCCCCCCATGCATTGTTTCCTTCTGTCTTTTGTCTAAATCTTTCTTCAGTTTGGACCTGAGTTCTGTTCTGGTGAAAACGGACGTTCACTTTGACCTGGTGGTCCTGTCATGTGATGTCATGTTCTGGAGGTGAATGGCCGCCAGGTCAGTCCATCACAGAGATGTTGTCCACACCAGGGACTGTGGAGGGGGGGACGATGTTCAGACGGAACAACAGCCGAGTCTTTCTGTCAGACATCACCACAACTATATACTGTCCCCGTCTGTCCCCTGTCCCAGTCTGTCCTTGTGTCCTCTCTGAATTTCCATCTTTTAATTGTCCCAAACTCTGGTACAAGGGGACAGGAAATGAAGTCACAGATTTTCATACATTTGTCTTTTTTCTGCACATCAGTCAAATCTGCATGCCTGCACACACACACACACACACACTGTCACACAGATGCATTGGTGTGGTCCCAGTGTCCCAGGGCGGCTGGTGGACTGGAGCTGTTCTCCAGGACTGGATCATCAGCCAGCTGTGAGTTGGACAGCTGAGGATCTGTTCTAATCCCTGCCACTCTGTTCACACACACACACACACACACACACACACACACACACACACGGGCCTGGCACTGGGTTTCCTACGTTTGTTTTGTCTGTTTGTTCCTCCTCCTCATCATCATCCTCTTCCTCTTTTTCCTCCTCTTCCTCCTCTTATGTAGTTCAGACAAACCTTTCACATCTCTGTGTGTGTGTGTGTGTGTGTGGAAGTTGAAGAACTTCCTTCCATTTGTCACCTCCAGCTCATGAATATGGAACATCTGACTATGACAGCGACTCTAATCTTCTCAGAGTCAGTCGGTCATGGACAGAACAGACTTTGGAGCAACCACACGTTTGTGATTTTGGACGGAGAGAAGTTTTCTTCCAGAGCAGGGAGAAACTAACTCCCGGGAAGTGTCCAATTAATTCGTCGTCCCTCAAGAAGGTCAGACAGAAGAACATTGCTGTGGTCCAGACCTCACAGAACGGACCAGACCACAGGGCCCGTGGACCATCATCTGGTGCAGACCAGTACAGGTGCAGACCAAATGATCGGCCTCCAAAAATTGCAGGAGTTAGTGGAAAATTCACATTTGCACAAGAAAAAGATGCAGCTGCTCCAGCGTGGAGAACCTGCTTGGAGATGTAGGTGCTCACACTGGTCTGTGGACCAGGTGAGGGGCTGTGACCCTGGTTGTCCAGTGGACGAGCTGATGTTTATAATTAAAGTTTCAGCTGGTCAACACATTCAGACCTTTTTACAACCCTGGTGGAGATGGTGGAGATGGAATTGTGTAAAATCTCAGTCATGAAATTCTGATGAATCTTGTTTAGAAAGGACCAGCTGTGGTCCAGGAGTTGAAGGTTTTGTCCACACCTGGTTCATGACGTAGGCAGAGCAGGTAGCCTTTGGTCCTGTCAAAGTAAAGGTTTCTTCTCTGTGTCAGTGCATGTGATGATGTAGGACTTGAGTCCCTTTAATAAACCACATCACCTCTGAGGGACCAGAATGGCGTTCAACAAAGACAGGTGTGGTTGAAAACCAGATCTGCGAACACTGTGTGTGTATTTGTGAACACCTGAACCAAAACACGTCTCCTGTGACAAATGATGAAGATTTGGGGGTGTAGGTGTGAGCTATATACACTGCTGTCTCTTATACACATCTAGGTGCTCACACTGGTCTGTGGACCAGGTGAGGGGCTGTGAGCCTGGTTGTCCAGTGGACGAGCTGATGTTTATAATTAAAGTTTCAGCTGGTCAACACATTCAGACCTTTTTACAACCCTGGTGGAGATGGTGGAGATGGAATTGTGTAAAATCTCAGTCATGAAATTCTGATGAATCTTGTTTAGAAAGGACCAGCTGTGGTCCAGGAGTTGAAGGTTTTGTCCACACCTGGTTCATGACGTAGGCAGAGCAGGTAGCCTTTGGTCCTGTCAAAGTAAAGGTTTCTTCTCTGTGTCAGTGCATGTGATGATGTAGGACTTGAGTCCAGAACAAGAGAAGAAGAAGAAGAAGAAGAAGACGAAGACGAAGAAGACGAGTTCATGCAGTGACTTTAATTCTCTGAGAGACATTTGACAATTATTCGTTGTCAGCCTTGGTTTTTCCATTTCCCCAAGAAATTAGAAAATGAACTTTTCTCTTTCTTAACTTGAGTGCAGTGACAGAATGTGTGTGTGTGTGTGTGTGTGTGTTGGCGGCGCGGTGTGGCTGTGGACGATGAGGCAGCAGATGTCACCTCCTGATTCTGAACAGCGACAAAACTGCTGCACACCAACTCGGCGGGAAGCCCTTGTCCAATCACAGCCCAGAATGAAAAGGCCAGGACGCCACGCGGGCCGCGGCCGCTCACCAGAGGAGGGCGCCATAATGAACCTGCCAGGGCTGCCAACACACACACACAACTGTAACTGAGTGTGTGTGTGTTGTTACCTCTGGGCTACACCTGTGTGTGTGTGTGTGTGTGTGTGTGTGTGTGTGTGTGTGTGTGTGTGTGTGTGTGTGTGTGTGTGTGTGTGTGTGTGTGTGTGTGTGTGTGTGTGTGTGTGTTTGTTTGTCTGGTCTGCAGCCATATTGTTGGGCAGCAGATGGCAGCGTGGTTGGCGGGGGAGGGGCTGCTTAGCACAACTAATCAGACAGTTACGGATAGGGCAGCTGGGAGGGCCGCGGGCCAGCCCTGTGTGTGTGTGAGTGTGTGTGTGTGTGTGAGATGTTGACAGTGGTGGACCGTTGGCCTGATGATCAGACCCTGCTGTGATCTCCTCCTCTCCTCCTCTCCTCCTCACTGCTGGAGGAGCGTCTCACCTCCGTCTCCTCGTTCTGCCTCAGTCTGATTAGAAAATGATTTCTTCAAATTCACGTGCAGATAAATCAGAGAAGTCGGTCAGAAATAAAAAGGACACTTTCTGAACTCCAGAACCAGCAGCAGCTCCGCTGGTGTCACTGCTGGTACTGGTCAACAAAACCTCCTAAAATGCCATTTGGTCCCAGTACCAGTACCAGTACCAGTACCAGGAGAAGGCTCCAGAACACTGCAGTAGATGTTGTTCATCTGAAGACTGCTCTGAGAGCCAACGGGACAGAGTAGGTTTTCTAGAAGACGTTTCTCCATCTTCTTCAGTTCTAACCCGGGGGCCTGGGGGGGCACGCCCTCTACTGGCCAGCTGCAGTAACTGATGTGTGACGTTCTTCAGGTGTGGCCTGGTGGTAGACACTGACATCACACTGGGTTGTGACAGGTGTGTGTGTGTGTGTGTGATGGGGGGGGGTGGAGGGGGCTGTGGCCCGACCATCTTGTGGGGGTGGGAATGGATGAAACGGGCAGATCTCTTACTGGGCGACCTGAGGCGAAGTGGAGGCAAATCTGTCGGCTACAACTGTTGTCACCTCAGCCAACAGAGCCCTGGGACACTGGCCTACATAGACAGAGTGGAGCCCCCACCCCCACCCCCACCCCCACCCTCAGCTCTTCGTGGGTCTGACTGATTCACCTCCATCCTGTGACTTCAGTCAGTGGGTTCTGCAGTACAGACCCGTCAGTGTCTCTCTGAGCGTATCCATGGTTCGCTGTGGTTTATTTTTAAAGCCGCCACAGATTGACTGTGCTGCCAGTTGGCTGCGTCCCTCTGTTTCGACCACAGATCATCTGTGCTAATTAAAACTTTTACATCGTCTTCACTCTTTCACTTTTATGACGGTGACAGAGGCCAATCAGCAGCTAATTACTTCAGAGCTGGAGATTCTTCTCTCTTCTGCAGGAATGCTGTCTGTCTGTCTGTCTGTCTGTCTGTCTGTCTGTCTGTCTGTCTGTCTGTGAATTCAATAGTACGATGTTTTTATTCTTTTATTTCTAGTTAAACATTTTAGTCATTTTTTATGTCAATTAGAATCAGAAGATGGTGGGGGGAAAGGGGGCTTTGAAGGGGTGTGTGGTGGTCGCCAGTGCTCCTCGAAGGAGAGGAGAGGTGAGGAGAGGAGAGGAGATGGGAGGAGAGGAGAGGCGAGGAGAGGCGAGGAGAGGAGAGGAGAGGAGAGGAGGAGAGGAGATGGGAGGAGAGGAGAGGAGATGGGAGGAGAGGAGATGGGAGGAGAGGAGAGGAGAGGAGAGGAGATGGGAGGAGAGGAGAGGAGGCGAGGCTCCGGCCGCTCACTCGTTCGCTGTAAACAGAGTTGACTCGCTGACAGATGGATTGAATGACAGAGAGGCTAAGTGAGCCAGGAACGGGCCTGGCAGCCTCACACTGAGCCGGAGGGGGGTGGGGGGCTGGGGTGGGGGGGAAGATGGAGGGAGAGATGGGAGAGGGAGTCGGGGGGGAGGAGAAGAGAGGAGAGGTGGCCAACAGGAGAGGAGGTGTGAACAGGTGCAGGGCTGCTGAAGGAAGAACCAGCAGATGGAGAGAGACACCGCCAGTTTAGTTACAGGAAAAAAGGGAGGGAGGGGGGAACGGAGCAGAGGAGAGAGCTGCGTCTGATGGATGGACCAGCAGAACCAGGTCCAGTCCTGCCCTGACCCACTGGTGGACTACTGTCAACGCAGCTCTCGGCAGCGGGGGCGCAGGTAGACCTGTGTTTGATTCCCACTAACGTGACTCCAGCTACTGATTTGGGAGCAGAACCTCCAGGTTCCAGAGTCATTGTCGTCCACGGATCGGAGACATCAACCTGAGACACGGTCTCCCTGAATCTGGTCCCAGACTCGGTCACATCTGTGTAAATGACGGCCTGTTTGTTTCTGTCTCCAACAGTTGCTCTCGTGTGGCTGAAATTGAAAGATTTACTGAAAAAGAGTCTCTTCCTGTTTCCCTTTTTTCTGCCCTTAATTCCCGACAGCAGTCGGTGGCGTCGGTGTTTGCAAATGTCTTCGCTGCTCCAAGTCCGCCGTCTGACTCCAATTTATGTTCGTTCTCTGATAAACCGCGGCATTTGGCGCTTCTGGCACGGGACGTGGGCTGCACCGCGGCGAGCTGCAAACTCTGCGCTTGGTCGGGCCCTGGCAGCCCACGTCTAATGGACGACAGCTTGAATAGTGCCCACTTAGGCAGGCGCTGTGGTCTGGGCGCCCTCTCCTTTCTCACCGCTCCGGTCGGCCGCCGCCTCCGCCGCCTCCCGTTTACCCAGCAGCCACTGTACCTGGCCGCGGCCCCAGAGCCATTCCGGTCCACCTCCGGCCCCTGGCCCACGCGGCTCTGGCCGTACTTATCAATCTGTCCGGCAGCATCAGGCCAGTAGTACGTGGAGCGGCCCGGCCCGGCCCGGCCCGGCCCAGCTCTAACTCACTCACTCCACCGCCTCCCTCGGCCCAAACACCAGTTGGTGCCACAGGCATCAACCCAGAGTCCATTCAGCAATTAGCTGGAAGGCAGATTATGGTCCGGAGAGAATAATCCAGGTCCAGATTCACACATCTTTGTTTTCCTCTCTGAGTCGCCTCCGTCCTCCCTCTCTCTTCACCTCCATCTGCTCACTGGCTGTAGGTAAAAAGATGGAGAAGCAGAGAATGGATTTGAAGACTGACAAACCTTTAAGGCCCGTTTCAGATGACCACAGAGAAGGACTTTGTTAGAGTTCACTCTCTCCTCACATCTGTCTGTGGAGGTGGAGGTGGAGGTGAGGTGGAGGTGGATGGCGACTGTCGGTGACTGTGAGTGTACGGTGGCGCTCCACGCTGTCGTCACAGTCTCTTACTGCTGGAACTTTCTGGCGATCCGTCTGATGCTAATTGGTGGGTAAACAGGTCTGCTGTGTGTGTGTGTGTGTGAGCGGGTGGGAAGGACACACACACACACACACACACACACACACACACTCATGCAGGCGGCCCCCTGGAACCTCTTACAGACCAAATGGCTGGCAACGTCTGCCCGCCATCTCCCGCTGAGCCCTGGTGTGTGCTTTGGTGGCTGAGGCTGCTGTTCAAACCCAGCAGGGGTTCATTCACTCACACACACACACACACACACACACACACACACACACACACACATTGTGTCCCCTGCACACCCGCCACCCGCTTTCACACCCCAGACAGCAGGACAGCAGGAGAACACACACACACACACACACACACACACACAGAGACAGACAGACAGACAGACAGAGAGAGACAGACAGACAGACAGACAGGCAGACAGACGTGGTCAGTTCGGAGCTGCAGGCCAAACGCTGCAGGGGAGAAAAGTTTTCACCTAAACTGGAGAATTCTCTCTTCATTAGCGCCTTTGGACGACGGAGTTTGGTTTTTGTTTTCTCTCCTTTCTCTCTTTGTCTGCTTCTGTTCTTCTGTCGGAAAGTTTACTTCAAGCTGCAGTCGTAGCTGAACCAGAACCAGAACCAGTCTAACACACACACACACACGCACACGCACAGCACCTGATCACCTGATGCCCGGGTCACGAGGCCAGGGGCGTGGTCATCTCAGATGGAGACATTTTTTATTCTGACCTCATAGTTGAGGTCAGAATAAAAGAAATCATATCTGTGTGTGTGTGTGTGTGTGTGTGTGTGTGTGTGTGTGTGTGTGCAGCTGCACTGGTCCTGCTGCTGACTGTGACCCAGTACTTGGACCACCTCAGTCTGTCCTCTCCTGTGGTTCATTTTTCCTCCTCCTTCTTCTTCTTCCTCCTCCTGATCCTCTTGTCCTTCCAGGGTTGGAGGCGTAAACCCCCTCCACCTGTTCATCCATCCGTTGGTCCCTGACTCGTTCTGTCGTCCCTCCACCCTTCTCTCAGACAGGACAGAGATCACACCCATCGTGCTCATCAGGACCAGCTGGAATCACTGGAGCTCTGGGCCCAGGAACAAGAGAGGAAGCTGATGGAGCTGCTGGAGAGAATGGAGGCCGAGCACCAGCAGAGAGGTGTGTGTGTGTGTGTGTGTGTGTGTGTCTGTCTTTTTACAAGGACATCTGACCCTGGGTCTGTTCTAAATATTTCTGATCCGATACCTTTCACCAAACTGAGGCAACGGGAGCTACAGTCACATGACTGGAGGAGAAGAGATGGTGTGAATTGATCTTCCACCTCTGACTCAAGAACCCCACCTGCAGGCCTGTGTTAACCCTGCACACCTCAGCTGAATGTTTCCTCCACTTCGCTAACCTCCGTCACAACATGACCGTCAGTGGGAGGGGCCAACAGGGAGGGGGGGGCGAGGCGTGGGTCAGAAATGACCTCAAAAGAACAAAACTTTGAACCAAACACAGAGCAGAGAAGGGGTGGAGGTGAGGGTGGAGGGGCAGGGGCAGAACAGAGAGCCCCAGCACTGAGCGCTCCGTCTGTCTGAAGAGCAGAGCTGCTGCTGTTAGCACATCTGCTCCACCATCTGGAACAACCATCTCCCTCCTCCTCCTCCGTCTCCTCCTCCCTCCACTTTTTATTTACCTGTGGTGAACTTCTACAGACAGGGCTTGAAGATGGAGGAGACGCGGGAGGCGGCGGGTAAACAAAGGCTGTGTTTCTGGCAGCACACATGTTGTCTAAAGAGAGCTGACATCAGAGCGCTGCGGGACGCCGTGGACAGGGAGGGGACAGAGGGGTGGACGTCCTTTGGTCGCTCGCATCACTTCCTCTCCCCTTGCAGCCAAACAGACGAGCTGGATAATTAGCTTTCTCACTCTCCAAGTCCCGCCTCTCCATCCATCCATCCATCCACCCATCCATCCATCCATCCACCCATCCATCCATCCATCCACCCGTGTGTCCTTCCATTTATCCACCTTTTTCCACACTTTTTATTTTCTGATTCTTTTGTGGTTGAACCCACACAGATGATGTCAGACATTTGTCTCCCTCCCTCCCTCCGTCCGTCCGTCCCTCCCTCCGTCCTCCTCTGTTTGTTGCCACTGCCAGTTCTGCCGGGCTTCTGTGTCCCAGGGTTCTGTTTGGACTTTCCATGGACAGACGTGTTCAAAGCCTGTTCAGCTCATTACCATCTTCACACAACAAACTTTGCTGCTGAGCCCGTGTTTTACTGACGTCTGCAGAAACAAACAGAATCATAGTAAAAAAATCACCTGAGTCACTAGAATTAAAGGTGTCAGAAGACGTCTGGACACTGGAGACCATCCTGATCCTGATCCTGAATCCGTCTCCTCTCTCCAGGTCCCAGTCCAGTCTTCCTGGTCTTGGTTCTTCTTCTCCAGTCATTCCCACTGTAGGTCCCACTCCTCCCAGTGTCACTGAGCTGATGTTCAGGTGGAACAGAGTAGAGTCTTCACTGGGAGGAGGACAGTGGGACAACAGTCAGACAAATCAGTTTTGTACAGACAGAGTGTGTCAATAATATTCTTGATTTTTCTCTGTTTTCTTTTTTCTTTTTAGTATTTGTTTTCTGTAGATTCAACTTCCCATCAGTGGGGGCAGCAGAGGTCTGTTCTTTTTTTTCTCGTCAAATCACAAATGTAAAAGTGTCTCGACTTCCTCTTCAAAGACCGCCCGCTATTTCTGTGTCTGTTTGTTGTTGGTGGAGTTGGACAGTTAGAGGACGGAGGAGCAGGTGGAGCCGTTCCTCGGTCCAAGCTGCAGCCATTGTTATTTGAAAAAGAGCAGACATATGTTGGATTTCAAAGGAGAGATGAAAGCCCAGAGTTGGATTGTACAGAAAGAGGCTCCTGCGAGCGGCGGAGGATGAGAGCAAGGCATGATGGGAAAAGGACAGAAAGAAAAAGCTGCTTTGAAACAACTACCAGCAACTTTTTCTTCTTCTGCCCGTTGTTGTTTTGTTGCATCTGTTTCTTTCTGTATTTAATGCTGTTGTTTCAACAGATTGATTTTCTCTGTCTCTGTGGACCTGGACCAGAGACGTCTGTCCTTCCCTGTGAGAAAATCACTTTTAAATGATACAAAAACTGCCAGAGTGAGTCAGAGAATACGTGATTGATGGAAGAAAAGTTCCAAGGAACTATTGGAACCTAGGTTGAATTTAGCCAAGTGTCTGTGGACTTTTATCAAACTGATCCAAGTTGAAAAGTTCTGCTGCTGCTGAAGGGAGTGTGAACAGACGTCACATCAGCGATGTCATAATGTCGTGGAGGTGAGATCTCCTCAAACTGACGTCTTCCGTCTCCTCGTCTCTGCAGTTGGAGAGATGGACGCTCTGCTGACTTCCCAGAATTCCTTGATAAAGAGGCTGCAGGAGGAATGCTGCAAACTCCTGATCCGAGTTGAAGAAGTGACGGAGAAGAACAGGTCAGGATTCTCCTCCTCCTCCTCCTCCTCCTCCTTCTCCTTCTCTTCTTCTCTCCTCCTCCTCCTCCTCCTCCTCCTCCTCCTCCTCCTCCTTCTCCTCCTCCTCCTTCTCCTTCTCTTCTTCCCTCCTCCTCCTCCTCCTCCTCCTCCTCCTCCCCCCCTCCCCCCCTCTCCTCCCCCCTTTTCTCCTCCCCCTTCCCTCCCCC
>JAFBJS010000615.1:100577-133216 GCA_016785265.1 Paraplagusia blochii | reverse complement strand
CAATACATGGAAATCAGGTATTCATGTTTCACTAACTCTGCATGTGCCATGACGTGTGTGTGTGTGTGTGTGAGTGTGTGTGTTTGTCCTGAGCCGTTGATGAAATGAAGGTAAAATGTTTTAGTGAAAATAATGAATTCAATCTTTTTCCTTTTTAGTTTCAACCCCAAAATAAAACAAATTAAATTTCTGTCCTAAAAATCAGTTTCTTCTTTAAATGAGGAGAAAAAAAAATCCTGATTCATTTCCTGTGTTTTTCTGCAGCTTCTATCATTGATTATCAGAAAAAGAACAAAATCAACAAGAACATTTGTTCTAAATTCTCATCCTTATATTATTATTACATACAGGACAATAGTAATACAATTATTATACATGTAGTAATGTAATATATAGTGTTATGTAGTGTAATATACCATATTTATAGTCATTTCATGTATGGATTTGAGGAAGGACATGGAGGTGGTGGAGGAGGTGGAGGAGGTGG
The DNA here is from genome assembly GCA_016785265.1 of Paraplagusia blochii. Taxonomy (NCBI): domain Eukaryota; kingdom Metazoa; phylum Chordata; class Actinopteri; order Pleuronectiformes; family Cynoglossidae; genus Paraplagusia; species Paraplagusia blochii. Next base: position 132,729 of record JAFBJS010000615.1, on the reverse strand, counting down.
AGTTGAGGACGGATGTTGGAAACTAAAACAAAGGACAATCTTCACAGACATCAACTCATTCACCACAGGTTTTTATTTCAGCAGCCGTAGAATCTGAGAAGATCGGACTTTGACCCACTGACAGACAAAGACACTGACACTGACAGAGAAACAGACAGACAGACAGAGACACTGACAGACAGACAGAGACACTGACAGACAGAGACACTGACACTGACAGACAGAGACACTGACAGACAGAGACACTGACACTGACAGAGACACTGACACTGACAGAGACACTGACACTGACAGAGACACTGACAGACAGACAGACACTGACAGTCAGAGACACTGACAGACAGACAGAGACACTGACAGTCAGAGACACTGACAGACAGTCAGAGACACTGACAGACAGACACCTCCTGGTCAGAGGAACCAACCTCCCTGACTGGGACTGGATCTGTAGCAGGAGGAGAACCTGGTCCTGGAGTTCATACCACTGACCCAGGGACAGAGATCCACTCACCAAAACCTTTGTGGACAAAAGAAGAGAAAAGTTCATATTTATTTTCCAGCTGATAACTGCTCTCCTCCTCCTCCTCCATCTCCTCCTCCTCCACCTCCTCCTCCTCCACCTCCTCCTCCTCCTTCTCCTCCTCCTCCCCTCCTCCTCCTCCTCCTCCTCCTCCACCTCCTGCTCTCTGTACCAAACACCAACAACCTCCTCCTCCTCCTCCTCTTCCTCCTCCTCCTCCACCTCCTCCTCCTCCTACTCCTCCACCTCCTGCTCTCTGTACCAAACACCAACAACCTTTTCCTCCTCCTCCACCTCCTCCTCCTCCTCCACCTCCTGCTCTCTGTACCAAACACCAACAACCTTCTCCTCCTCCTCCACCTCCTCCTACTCCTCCACCTCCTGCTCTCTGTACCAAACACCAACCTCCTCCTCCTCCTCCTCCTCCTCCTCCCTCTGCATCTGTTCACAGGCTGTTTCACCAATTATCACCACTCACACACTCTACATCCACAGGCTTCAGGGGGGCAGATGGCCCCCACCAAGGAGGACGGGGGACAGGAGGACGGGGGACAGGGGGGGGCAGAGCTGTGTAAGCAGTTGTTGAAGAGTGTGTGTGTGTGTGTGTGTGTGTGTGTGTGTGTGCGGTGGTGAACACCCAACAGTCTCGTTGTTACCTCAGGCCAACAGTGACCCCTGGCTGTAGAGCTGCTTCATCTGGTCTCTCCCCCACTCTCTCCTCCTCACCTCCTCCTCACCTCCTCTTCTCCCCCTCCCTCCCCCCCTCACATTCCCCCCGGAAGCAGAAGAATGTTTTCTCCTCTGTGTCTTCACCTGGTCCCTTTGTCACCTGGTCAACCAGACACTAGGAGACACTGTCACAGGGGTCACAGGGTCACAGGGGTCACAGGGGTCACAGGGTCACAGGGTCACAGGGTCACAGGGTTGCTGGTTCAAGTCTGAGCTCTGGTGGGCGTTGCTTTTGAAGCCACATTTATGAAAGTTGACCCTGCTTGTTCGTACCTCTAGGTGGTGCTGATCAGTCGTTCTCTCTCCGTCTGTGTCTCCCCCAGCTGGACAGGGCGTCCTGCTGTAAGAGCCTTGTCAAACGGTGGCTTTACAGCTCCATCACACACACACACACACACACACACACACACACACACACAGATTTGCAGCTCAGATGTCAGGCTGTAGCCACAGGCTCTCCAAGCTGGAGTGTTAACAGTCATAGAGACAGGGAGAGTCAGTGACACTGGTTCACAGACAGAGAGACAGACAGAGAGACAGACAGGCAGACAGACAGGCAGACAGACAGGCTGCTTCAGAAGCACCTCTGTAACAGGAACAGTCAGACTCTTCACTTTCCTACCTTCAAGGTGGATTCAAAAAATGGACATGGACAAGGACAAGGCCTGGAAGTGTCTGTCTGTCTGTCTGTCTTCCAAACATTATGGTTGACACGTCTGATCGTCTCCAACATATGTCTCTAACCTGGTGTCATTGACACTTTATTTTTAACCAGTCATTATTTTCTATCAGTGCTGTGAACCAATCACAGACAGAGAAGATGATGAAGAGGAGGATGAAGACTAGAACTCCAGATCAGTGGGTCACACTGTCTGTCTGTCTGTCTGTCTGTCTGTCTGTCTGTCTGTGTACAGACCTGTAGACCTCTAGGTGGCGTCACAGGTCTAGAACCAGAGCCTGTTGCACAAAACCTTCATGGACTTTTCCTGTGGGACAACGTTTGTCCACAAGGTGGCGCACATTCCTACTGTCATGTTGATACATCTGATTGTGAACGTGGTGAGGGCGGGAGTCACAGGGGGTGAGGTTTGTCTCCCCCTCCACTCACAGACTTCACTTTTTATTTTGAATGAAATTTTCCTGAATGTTTGAGAAACCAGAAGTGACTGGACGTGTCCTCCTCCTTCTCCTCCTCATCTTCCTCCTTCTCCTCCTCATCTTCCTCCTTCTCCTCCTTCTCCTCCTCATCTTCCTCCTTCTCCTCCTCACTCTCCTCCTCCACCTCTTCCTCCAGACTGCAGCAGTTGGACCGGTTCTGTCAGAGCAGCACCCAACAGGTGTGTGAGTTACTGGCCAATCAGAACCAGCTGGTGCAGGAGAGGAACACACTCAGTCTGGTATCTGTTCCCTGGCAGATTGTATGATAATTAGAAAAGAGTCAGGAGGATTAAAACTTTTAGAGTTTGCCATTGGTGCCAGTAAAAGTAATCTTTTTAAAAATGTAATAACCTAAATCTTTTGCAAATGGTTGGAGATGAAGAAGCTGCACACACAGGTACACACACACACACACACACACACACACAGGTACACACACACACACACACACACACAGGTACACACACACACACACAGGTACACACAATCTAGATGTGTATAAGAGACAGGTTGTTGAAGAGTGTGTGTGTGTGTGTGTGTGTGTGTGCGGTGCACACAAGTACACACACAGGTACACACACACACTCACACACACACAGGTACACACACACACTCACACACACACAAGTACACACACTCACACACACTCACACACATACAAGTACACACACACACACACACACACAGGTAGACACACACACACACACTCACAGGTACACACACACACACACACACTCACACTCACACACACACAGGTACACACACACACACACACACACTCACAGTTCAACTTGAATGATTCTCTGTTGTGTGTTTATAGGCGGAGCCCCAGAGGAGCTGACCCGCCCCCTGCCCCCCCCCGGGGCCAGTGTGGTCCTGTGGTGCAGTGCATCATGGGAACACGTGAACCTGCTTAAAGCTACAGTCGTGGTTCTTTGCCTCTGGACCAGTGTTTCAGTCCATCCTGAAGGTCCACTCTGAGGCCGTCAGAGGACACGCCCCTCCCTACTGTCGCAGCACATCTGACCCTGGTGGAGGAAGTCACGGCTAAGAATAAAGAATCCATTATTTTTAATTTTTATTCATTTCTCAAACAAGAATGAAAATCACTTCTTTACCTTATAATGAGATAAATTCCATTAATAACAGTAAAATGAAGCAATAATTAAATAAAAGTGAATCTTCTTTGTCTGAAAGACAGACACCAGTGCCCTTTGTTGAGGTTCATATGCATTTTTGCAACATGATGTTTTGATTAAAGTATAACAGCATAGCAAGTCTGTGTAGATTCTACTAATAACTAACTAGTAACTAATTTTGGAACAGCATAACAATGAAAAAGGAACAAAGTTTTCACAAAAGTAAATGAAGACGCGTTGATTTGCCATTTTTGTGGTTGCAATAAGGAAAAGTGAACTTTGTGATGACAGTAAAATACCAAACCTCATTTGTCCTGAAACACACAGTGTTTTTATGGTTAAAAAAAAAAAAATCTGAATCTTTTTGACTAAAATTCATCCGCGACGCTTTAAGTGGTTGAGGAGGAGCCTGGAGTGAAGATATCATCTGGTCCCTGCAGCAGACGCCAGGTTTCTTCCCCTTCATCTGACGCAGCGGCGTCGCTCCTGCCATCCTCGTGGATCCCAGTCTGGTGTTTGGAATTCTCAAGTCACTTCAACCTGTGGTTAAAATCTTAAAACATTTTGAAGGACCAAAAGAATGTACCTGAAGTTTCATGGTTTTCTGTTTCAGTTCATTCTCCACCACCTTTGTTACTGCACGGGCACTCTCTCTCTCTCTCTCTCTCTCTCTCTCTCTCTCTCTCTCTCTCTCTCTCTCTCTCTCTCTCTCTCTCTCTCTCTCTCTCTCTCTTTTTATTCCACTTCCACTAGATTTTAGGAAATGTCTTAGTGGAGAAAAGGTGAAAAATGATGGAAGTTTTGGAAATGATGGATTGGATTCTTCATGTTGCGTGTCAGGTTGGGTCTTTAGATAAATAAGATTAAAATAAAAAAAAAAAAAAATTACCTTCTCAAAAAAGAGAAATTTACTTTACTTACAAAATGAAAGTAAAAAACATTCACTTTCATTTTGTTGAAAAACAAAAATCTTTGAGAAAAGGAGGAATTTTATTTTTACAAAATGTTGCCTTCTCTCCAAGTTGGTCATTAAACTAGAGAATTTTCTTTAGAGAAGGAAAAAATTTTACGAATTTTTGGGTAAAATCCTTATTCTGAATCTGAATAATTAGAAGATGAAAATATTTGCTTTACTTTATTATGTTTCTCAGTAAAATTTCAGTAGAATTTTAAGGCCAATTTCAATCTATTTGTATTTTCAAACTGAAAATTTTGTCAAGTTGTCAGTGATGGTCACAAGTAAAATAAAAATTCAAGATCTTTTCTGACTAGAGAATTTTCAAATATTTATTAGTTTCAAGTTACATCTGTTATGTTATTCATTTTGTAAAAATACACTTTAAAATGTTGATTTATTATTTGTCTTTTAGAAAGAAATCTAATTTTGCATGCACATATTGGCAAAAAAAAAAAATAAAAAAATTATAATTTATCATTTTAGTTTGGTCAGAAAGGAAGAAAAAATCTAAAAATAAAAAATTGTTCATATTCACGGAGAAGCTCGTGTTCTAAAGTCTATGTTTTGGCCTCAGTGAGTTTGTGTTGTTTTCTTTGACAATTAAAACCAGTTCCAACAAACTAACGCCTCCTAGTGTTGCATTTTCCTAACAAAAAGATTTTGAAGAAGAGAAACTTTAGCTTCATTTTATCTGATTTTCATTGTATAAGATTGTCATTTCAATTTTTATCCCTTAATCTTCTTACAAATATGGTCAATGCTATGCATTCTGGGGTAAATTCTTTTATTCATTTTTGAGAAATTCTTTTTTGAAGGCCTTTTCAGGAAATTATTTCAAAAGCCATCAAAAGTTGATGTCCAAAAAAAAGAATTTTTACCACAAAATGAATAATTTCCATTTATTTAGTAAAAAGTAAATAAGTGCATTTAAATTTTTTATCGATGTATTTCTTTTCATTTTTCAAAACTTTTAATTTTGTAGATTTTCTAGGAAATTGTATTGATATTTAAACTTCATGTACCAAAAACATTTATCTTAAAATAGTGCCTTTTTATTCATTTTGAGAAACTTACATTTTTGAAAACCTTTCTAGGAAATTATAGGTATGTATTTTGCTGTCGTCAAAGTTGAAAAACTGAAAAATAATAAAGGCCTTATTTTTTATTACAAATATGGTTATTGCTATATATTCTAGGATAAATCAATCCATTTTTATTCAATTTTGAGAAATTTTTTTAGGTCTATTCAGGAAATTATTTGTGTTATTTTTTTGTAATGACATCTAAAAAAATCTTCACTTTAACCACAAAATTGATGATTTCCATTTATTTCTAGATAAAAAAATGTATTCAATTTTGACAAACGTTTGGTTTTTGAAGACAGTAAATAATTGAGGTGTTTTTTCCTGACATCAAGGTTGACATACCAAAACTATTCAATTTTTTCTTAATTTTAACTACAAAAATTGTCCTTATTATGCAATTTTAAGGCAAATCAATGTGGGGTTTTTTTCATTCTTCAAAAACATTTATTTTTGAAGACCTTTCTAGGAAATTATTTGTGTGAAGTTTTACTGATAATTAAACTTTATGTACCCAAAAAAATTATATTTTCTTTAAAATAAATAAATGCCTTATTATTATTATTATTTTACAAATATGGTCATTGCTATCCATTCTGGGGTATAAGAATGCATTTTATTCATTTTGGAAAAATTAATTTTTTTAGGTCTTTTCAGGAAAATATTTGTATGATTTTTTGTATTGACATTAAAAGTTTACATACCAAAAAAATTTTTTTTTTCTTCACCTTAACCACAAATTTGATCATTTACACATATTTTTGATAAAAAAATATATTCAATTTGGACAAACATTTGGTTTTTGAAGACTTTTTCAGTAAATTATTGAGGTTTTTATTTCCTGACATCATAAAATTTTTCTTAATTTTGCCTGCAAAAAATGGTCTTTATTATGCATTTTTTTCATTTTTTAAAAACCTTTATTTTTGAAGACTTTTTCAAGGAAATTATTGGTATGGAATTTTACTGGTATTTAATTTTCATGTACCAAAAAATATATATTTTCGGAATTTGAACCACAAAGTGGACATTGCCATGTACTTTTAGGGAAAATAGTGCATTTTTATTTAATTTTGAGACGTTCATTTTTCAAGACTTTTCTAGGAAATTATAGGTTTGGTAGTTTGCTGTCACCAAAGTTGGAAAACTGAAAAATAAATAAATGCCTTATTTGTTCTTACAAATATGGACATTGCTGTGCATTCTGAGCTAAATCAATGCATTTTATTCATTTTTGAGAAATTCACTTTTTTAGGTCTTTTCAAGAAATTATTTGTATGATATTTTGAGCTGACATCAAAAGTTGACATATCAAAAAAAAAATCTTTCTTCACTTTAACCACAAAATGGATCATTTCCACATATTTCTATGTAAACAAGTGCATTTTTATTCATTTTTATTCAAACCTTTGGTTTTATGAAGACTTTTTCAGTAAATTATTGAGGTGTTTTTTTCCTGACATAAAGGTTGACATACCAAAACATTTCAATTTTTCTTAATTTAACCTACAAAAATGGTCCTTATTATGCATTGTAGGGCAAATCAATGTATTTTTTTTTTCATTTTTCAAAAACATTTATTTTTGAAGACTTTTCTGGGAAATTATTGGTATGGAGTTATACTGATATTTAAACTTTATGTACCAAAGAAATTACATTTCCTGAATTTAAACCACAAATGGACATTGCCGTGTAATTTTAGGGAAAATAGTGCATTTTTATTAATTTTTGAGAAACTTTAACTTTTGAAAACTTTTCTTGGAAATTATAGGTACGGTATTTTGCTGTCATTAAAGTAAAGAAAAACTGAAAAATAAATAAAAGCCTTATTTTTTTAACACATGGTTGATATACATTCTGGGGTAAATGAATGCATTTTATTCATTTTTGAGACATTTTTTTTAGGTCTTTTCAGGAAATTATTTGTATGATTTTTTGTACTGACATCAGAAGTCTGTCCGTTTCCATCACTTATCCATTACTGGGTCGTGGGGGCCGCAGTTTCCAGAACTGTCACCCAAATCACATTGCACCATACTGTCCCCTCCTCCAGGTGGCGAGCCCACTGCATGTCAACCGCCGTAACCGGGATTCGAACTTGCCCAGGAGGTGAACCCAGGAGAATCACACCAAAGACAGACCAAAGAGACATTTCCAATGGGCCAAAGTGAAGTCTTGACATCAAAAGTTGACGTACCAAAAAAAAAAGTTTTTCTTCACTTCAACCACAAAATGGATCATTTCCACATATTTGAAAGTAAAAAAGTGCATTTTTATTCAATTTTGACAAACATTTGGTTTTTGAAAACTTTTTGGGAAATTATTGAGGGATTTTATTCTCCTGACATCAAGGTTGACATTTAAAATTCTTCTTCATTTTACCTGCAAAAATGTTCCTCGTCATGCATTTTAAGGCAAATCAATGTTTAGTTTTTCATTTTCAAAGACTTTTGGAGGAACTTATTGGTATGGAATTTTAATTAAAATCAATTAAAACTTGTATATATTTTTAATTTAACTTAACAAAATGGTGAATTCCTTGTATTTTAAGGCAAATTCATGATTTTTTTTGTCACCTTTGAAAAACTTTTTCTGCCAGTCCACACCAGAGAAGAAACTGTCTCCTGATTTCTTTTGTGTCGTCCAGTCCTCCACCCAGGCTACAAGGAAGAAGGAGAAGATTCAACGTGACATCCTGACGCTGCTGCTGCTGCTGCTGCTGCTGAAGACACCACCAGGACCTGGTCTGGACGTCCAGTCCAACCCACCGTTTGTTGGGGTCTTTGATGAGCGGAGACTTGGCGTCTGCTGATGGAACTTGATGTCCTCCATCAGGATGAGCTCAACCAGCTTCTCGCGGTCTTGGTTGTAGAACGGCAGTCGACCGCACATCATCTCATAGGTCACCACGCCCAGACCCCACCAGTCCACCGCTCGGCCGTAGTTGTTGTCCTCCAGGACCTGAGGGAGGGAGGAGAGAGATGAGGAGAAGAGATTTCAGATTCTAGAGATGGAACTTCATTGACTTGGTCCTAGTGATAATCCCGTGTCAGAAGAAGAACCAGAAGCTCAATGTAGTCCTCCTGCTCCTCCACCTTCTCACACACATCACATCAGTTTGATCTGTGATCCTGTGGAAACAGAGCTCCAGGAATGACAACTGAGTTAGTTTGGAGAAGAGAGAGGAGACGGAGGGGAGGAGGAGAGGGGACAGGACAGGAGAGAAGAGGAGAAGAGAGGAGAAAGGAGGGAAGAGAAGAGAAGGACAGGTTAGAGGAGAGAGGAGAAAAAAAAACTCAGATCTGCAGTTTCTGCTTTCCTGTAAATGGAGCCATTTGTTTTATTGGACATCTGCTTTTCTCCTTCTCCTTCTCCTCCTCCTCCTCCTTTTATTGGAGCTCACAGACAACAGCCCCAGGTCGTCCGTGAGGTGGAGACAGATGAGAGGAGATCCAGAGAAGAAGAGTCAATATGCTGTTGGTGCTCAGGGGAAGATAAAAAAAACCAAAACTCTGAGTTCTTTAAGTGAAACTGCTGCAGAGATTAAGACACACACACACACACACTGTAGTGGAGACAGGACTCTGGTACAGCAGGGAGTCGGGCATGGTTCTGGTCCTGGTTCTGGTCCTGGTTCTGATTTCCAGACCAAGTCTCCTCCTTCATCCTTTCTATCTATGATGGACCGTCAGGTCTGAAGTTCCTCATCAGAACCAGGGAGAACTTCCTGCTGGAGTCCTCATTAACACAATAAACAAGTGTGTGTGTGTGTGTGTGTGTGTGTGTGTGTGTGTGTGTGTGTGTGTGTTTGTGTGTGTGTGTGTGTTTGACGGACAGAGTTGGACTGAAGCCAGAACGACATATGTTCAAAACTCAAAAATAAAAATAAAACATCATCTGACTGACTGTTAATAATAGAAGACACACACACTCTGTCTCTCTGTCTCTCTGTCTCTCTGTCTCTCTGTGTCTGTCTGTATCCCGATACCCCACAGTTAATAAAGTTCTGTCTGTCTGTCTGTCTGTCTGTCTGTCTGTCTGACTGATGTCCACAGTAGATTTCTGACTCTGAACTCTAACATGGACTCCTCTGTCTCCCACTCTGTCGTCTTCGTCATCAATCATCATCAACTATCAAGGTCATGTGTCATGTGACCAGGTGACCATCAACCCTCACCCCTGTCAGTCAGTCAGTCAGTCAGTCAGTCAGTCAGCTGATCATATATACTGTATATGTGTGTGTGTGTGTGTGTGTGTCTATAAATGTGGTAAAACTGTGCAGATAAATGTGTTTCTAAAAGATAATATTTATATATTAAACACCTGTAGTGTTTGTCTGTTGTTGCTCTGACGACTGGAAATGTCCAACAACACACACACGCACATTGAAACACAGCAGGACAGAAGGGACGGAGACAATCGTCCAAGTCCAAACTCTGTCTCCTCCTCAACACCTTCAACACAAACACTGTGAGCTGGGTTCTACTGACGGTTCCACTGAGGACAGGGATGGGACGCACTGTCCACCCGAGAGACAGATTTGTCCGTCTGACCTCAGTGGAGTCACAGTCAGTCAACAGACAGTCAGTCAACAGACAGTCAGACTGACTGTTGACTTGAACAAAGAAACAACAACTTTCTGTTTCTGAGCCTTTTCCTCACAGGAACATCTCCTCCACCCTGGCTGCTCGTGTCACGTGATCCCAGTCAACCAACCACACACACACACACACACACACACACACACACACACACACACACACAGAGAGTCCTCTCCATCAGAGCAAACACAGGAAGTGAGTGGATTTCACTGCTGTAACCCTGAAATATCTTCATCTCCACTGTCTCCAGCCTCCACCCCCAGCACCCCCAGCACCACCACCACCAGCAGCACCACCTTTCTTCTTCTCTCCTCTAATCCCGGGCTACTTTGCATCCTTGTTTCTTGGCTCTGAGCAAACTGTGTTATTTTTACACGCGGGCGGGCGAAGCAGAGCAGCGAGCGGGCGGCGCTGCTGTAGATTTCCAGGTTTTTTCCGAGCACCTTCCTCCAACCTCGCCCATCTGCCGCCATCTGCCTCGCTTCAGACCTCACTTTCTACTGCGCTCACACACTCGCACACACACGCACACGCACACGCACACATCCTGTGAAAAATAACCAACAGCCTCCAATCAGCTCTTGGCACAAGGAGGGAGGGAGGGAGGGAGGGAGGGGAGAGGGAGAGAGGGGGGAGTCGGAGAAAAAAGAATAAAAAAGCACAAATGCTGAGCCAAATTGTCCTCCGTACTTTCTCAAGTGGAATGTTCAGCAGCGGCTTCGCTCCATCCTCTCCTCCACCCACCGTCCTGCAGCACCGGAGCCGAGGGAAGCCGCGGCAGGGACGCAGGGAGGGAGGACGGGGGGAGAATGGACAGAGGGGAGACAGAGTGAGGACAGAGGGGATTTGTGGACCCAAGTCCACACCCTAAACCACTGGGCCACCATTGACCACATGTCCAAATATAAAATATGGACAAATTTATCCTTAGTTTTTAAACTGTTTCTAAGAAAATGTCCCAGATTATATTTCAATGATATTTATATATTAATCAGACTCTGTCTTCAAACCGTCTCCGTGGTCGTGTGTGTGAGGACAACACCACGCTGAGGACACCCTAGTGGTAACTTGGCAGTAGGACTTGAACCAGGGGCCTAACCTGGACAAGACAGGAGGAAACATCTCAACCTCAAACTGACTGAGGTTGGAATTAGGATTAAACCTCAGTCCTGAAGAGTCAGATCATTGTAGGAGAAAAATAAAGATGGACACCACGGTGGTGGTGAGGAGGAGGAGGAGGAGGAGGAGCAGGAGGAGGAGCAGCGTCACCTCTGGAGCCAGAAGGTCTTCATGGAGGCCGTGTTGGAGATTCCCTCCTTACACAGACCAGAGTCTGGGATCTTGACGTGAGCGTCTTTGTCCAGCACCAGGTTCTCCAACTGAAGGTCCACTGAACCACAGACATGACAACCAGGAGACAAGATGAAGATGAGGTGAGATAGAACCGTCTCTCCATCTTCATCCTCAGTCTGTGTTTCACAGGAGGGTGATGATGATGATGATGATGATGATGGTGTGGACTGGAGGACGAAGAACATCTGATGAATCATTAGGATAAAACCACACAGATGGAATCATCTCCACACCAGGAGATGGTGAGGAGAGGAGGAGAAGTCCTCAGACAGAAGGCTGGCCTTTTCTACAGATGGGTGGATGATGGGTGGATAATGGGTGGATGATGGGTGGATGATGAGTGGATAATAGGTGGATGATGGGTGGATGATGGGTGGATGATGGGTGGATGACGGTTGGATGATGGGTGCATAATGGGTGGATGATGGGTGGATGATGGGTGGATGATGGGTGGATAATGGGTGGATGATGGGTGGATGATGGGTGGATGACGGTTGGATGATGGTGGGTAATGGGTGGATAATGGGTGGATGACGGTTGGATAATTGGTGGATGATGGATGGATGATGGGTGGATAATGGGTGGGTGATGGGTGGATGATGGGTGGATGACGGTTGGATGATGGGTGGATGATGGGTGGATGATGGGTGGATAATGGGTGGATGATGGGTGGATGATGGGTCGATGATGGGTGGATGACGGTTGGATGATGGGTGGATGATGGGTGGATGATGGGTGGATGATGGGTGGATGATGGATGGATGATGGGTGGATAATTGGTGGATGATGGGTGGATGATGGGTGGATGATGGGTGGATAATGGGTGGATGATGGGTGGATGATGGGTGGATGATGGGTGGATGATGGGTGGATGACGGTTGGATGATGGGTGGATAATGGGTGGATGATGGGTGGATAATGGGTGGATGATGGGTGGATAATGGGTGGATGACGGTTGGATGATGGGTGGATAATGGGTGGATAATGGGTGGATAATGGGTGGATGATGGGTGGATAATGGGTGGATGATGGGTGGATGGTTCAATCCCAGAGTTCTCCTCAACCATTCACTGATAAATATTAACAAATATATAAAAACATCTGATTAATGTGGACAGAGTGTGACGGTGGTGTCCTAGTGGTTAAGGGAGCAGACGTGGGTCCACAAGGTCCCTGGTTTGAATCCCCTCTACCTCCAGGTCACCACTGAGGTCCACTGAGCCTGGTGTGGTCCTGGACGCTCACTCACTTTGATGATGGGTCACATGCAGAGGCCGATGACAAAAAAAAGGAATTTAATCTTTATCTTTCAGACGCAGGGCCTCCTCCTCTCCTCTCCTCTTCTCTCCTCTTCTCTCCTCTTCTCTCCTCCCCTCTCTCCTCTCCTGTCCTGCCCTCTCCTCTCCTCTCCTGTCCTCTCCTCTCCTCTCCTCTCCTCTTCTCTCCTCTCCTCTCCTCTCCCCTCCTCCTCTCCTCTCCTCCCTCCTTCCTTCTCCTCTCCTCATCTGACATCTCCTCTCTTCTCCTGTCCTCTTCTCTCCCCTCCTCTCCCCTTCTCTCCTCACTTCTCCTATCCTCTCCTCTATGGGTGGATGATGGGTGGATGACGGTTGGATGATGGGTGGATAATAGTTGGATGATGGGTGGATAATGGGTGGATGATGGGTGGATAATGGGTGGATGATGGGTGGATGATGGGTGGATGGTTCAATCCCAGAGTTCTCCTCAACCATTCACTGATAAATATTAACAAATATATAAAAACATCTGATTAATGTGGACAGAGTGTGACGGTGGTGTCCTAGTGGTTAAGGGAGCAGACTTGGGTCCACAAGGTCCCTGGTTTGAATCCCCTCTACCTCCAGGTCACCACTGAGGTCCACTGAGCCTGATGTGGTCCTGGACACTCACTCACTTTGATGATGGGTCACATGCAGAGGCTGATGACAAAAAAAAGGAATTTAATCTTTATCTTTCAGACGCAGGGCCTCCTCCTCTCCTCTCCTCTTCTCTCCTCTCCTCTCCTCCCCTCTCCTCCCTTCTCCTCCCCTCTCCTCTCCCCTCCTCCTCCCCTCTCCTCTCCCCTCCTCCTCTCCTCTCCTCCCCTCTCCTCCCTTCTCCTCCCCTCTCCTCTCCCCTCCTCCTCTCCTCTCCTCTCTCCTCTCTCTTCTGTTTTGTTCTTGGCTGTTGTCAGTGAGACCCAGGCCAAAGCTGCCAGAGGCAGACACACACACACACACACACACACACACACACACACAACCATCCACCATCTACCTCTGTGGCATCAGCCTACACCCCTCGTCCTCCTCCTCCTCCTCCACCCGGAGCTCGTCCTTCTTTTTAATTACCACACGTCCTCAGACGCGACTATCTTTTCATGAAATGTTTTTCTTTCTCCAACTTTTTTGCTGTCATCTCTCATCCATGGCCTCCAACCATCCTGTCCCCCCCCCCCCCCCCCCCCTGGCCTCCAACCATCCTGTCCCCCCCCCCCCGCCCGGCCCCGCCCCCCCCAGGTACACGATCTTGGCTGAGTGCAGGTAGTGAGGTGGAGATCATCTCCAGAGTGGAGACGATCTCGGCGCCGTAGAAGCGCGTGTGCTCCTCCGAGAACACCCGCTCTCTGGACAAATGGAAGAACAGCTGTGGCAAGAGGGTGGGGGCGAGGGGGGGGCGGGGGCAGAAGAGAGGGTGGAGGAGGGGGAGGGGGGGCAGCAGGGATGGCGCAGCAATAATTACTGATTTATTGGAGGAAATTAGCACAACACAAACTGGCTGCCCGCACCATATTGAGATGATAGATGGAGGAGGGGGGGTCTCAGAGGAGGGAGGGTGGAGGCATTCGGCAGCTGGCGCCTCATCTACCAACACCCCCCCCCCCCCCCCCCCCCCCCCCCCCCCCCCCGGCACACCGTGGGTACATAGTTCAGCAGCGGGGGCCAAATCAAGGCTTTAATCAATACAGTGTCTGGTTAACGACAGGGTCATCAGTGGAGTCCAGACTTGACTGACCGTCAGCTATTTGTTGTCCACACACACACACACACACACACACACACACACACACACGTGTGATTTCTTCCTGATCTTCACTGATGTTCTTTTTCTGTCTGACCTCTGACCTCTCCATCTCTCTGTTCTCCTCATCCCCCCACCTCCCCCATCTCCCCCATCTCCCCCATCTCTCCCCGTCCGTCACTCGTCAACTTGTCACAGTCTCACACTCTCTGTCACACATGTGGCAGCAGGACTCGCTCCGTCAGATTACCCACGAGGCCGAGGGGCAAACATCTTCCAATAATTGTTCAGGGAGGTTTGCATATGGCCGGTGTGTGTGTGTGTGTGTGTGTGTGTGTGTGTGTGTGTGTGTGTGTGTGTGTGTGTGTGTGTGTGTGTGTGTGTGTGTGTGTGTGTGTGTGTGTGTGTGTGTGTGCTCCTCACTGACTGGACCATGGAGAGATGAAGAGGGTTGAAATCCAAACTCATTTGGTCTCTGACGTTCTCAGCCTCAAGCTTCTCATCCTCATCCTCCCTCCGCAGGTGTGTGTGTGTGTGTGTGTGTGTGTGAACAGACAGCAGCAGCAGAGGGAGGAGGAGGATGAGGTGGAGGAGGAGGAGGGGGAGGAGGTGGAGGAGGAGGCCAGTTGGTGGACAAATGAAGTGAGTTAGGGAGGAAATGAAGAGTGAAACTGTGAGAGAGTGTCTACTGTTACACTGCATTACCCAGCATGCCTCACTGTCACAGCTGGAGTCAGACAGGGTGAAGGGAGGGGGGCGTGACTGGAGAAGGACGTCAGGTCAGGAGGTCTGCCTGAAGAAGCCAGGTTCTCACCTCTCCTCCGTTCATGTACTCCATGGCCAAGCACAGTCTGTCTTTGGTCTGGAAGGAGTTCCTCAGGTCCTGGAGCCAGAAGAGAACACAGCAGGTACCATGAGACCTGGTCAGAACCTCCACCCACCACCACCAGGGAGAAGAAGGTGTCCACAGAACTGTTCTTCCAGATGGGAAGATCAGGAAAACATTTCAGCCTCTCATCTTCACTGAGGACAGAACGCTGCATCCTTCCCTTGGGTTCTCCAAGGTTCTCCAAGGTTCTCCAAGGTTCTCCAAGGTTCTCCAAGCTTCTAATTCCTGTCTCCTCAGTTACTGCAGGGTCGGCCCTGGGTCACATGACTGACCTGACACTTTAAGACCCTGTGAGTCTGACTCCAGATGTTGAGATGTTGAGATGTTGAGATGAGATACTCACGGTGAAGAAGGAGGGTCTGGTGTTCTTCAGGACTCTGCTCTACGTCAGCGTGTGGGACACTTCATCCTGTTCAGGGACACAGGAGAGACGGAGACACTGAGAGACGGAGAGCAGCAGCTGAGCAGACGTCAGTGGACCCACACCACCAGGTCCCGAGGTCTGACTGTCGATGGTTCTCAGCTGAACCTTCTCACAGACGTCACCTCTGGCTCCAAACTCCCTCATTGACTCACACCCAGAAGATGATGCTCCAGGTTCAGAAACTGGTGGGCGGTGCTCAAGGGACCAGGAAGTACTTGGTTCTCATCATCATCATCATCATCATCATCGTCATCATCATAAAAAAAAAGAACGAATGAAAGGAACCAGCGACAGACGGCGACCATGTGCAGCGTCCACGGGGGAAACCAAATGTGTGGTGGGCTTCACCTGAGGTTACATGGGACGGACCAGAACCACATGGAAGAACGAGGTGTTGGGTCGGACCCACCTTGGCGATGGTGAGGCGTTGGATCCTCTCCTACTCCTGTTTCTGCAGTCTGTCCACCACCGTCTGGATGTCCTCTGTCCACTCAACTCTGTCCAGATAGAGACCTGGTACCACGTCCAACAACAGGGAGCAGAACTGATGTTCAGTCTGTGAGTGAGTGAGGGGCAGGAGGAGGAGGAGGAGGAGGAGGAGGAGGAGGAGGAGGAGGAGGAGGAGGAGGAGGAGGAGGAGGAGGAGGAGGAGGAGGAGTGTGAGGAGAACAATACACTGTTTGTTTGTTAATATGGTTCCTCCCCATTGACTTTCCATTAGAGGTGTTGTTCAACATCTGTTGGTAGTGTGTGTGTGTGTGTGTGTGTGTGTGTTTGTGTGTGTGTGTGTGTGTTTGTGTGTGTGTGTGTCTGTGTGTCTGTGTGTGTGTGTGTGTGTGTGTGTGTGTGTGTGTGTGTTAGTGTGTTGGTTTAATGATGATAAATGAATTTTTTTCTGCTTCACTAGAAAAAAAAACAAAACAATGGAAGCACGAAATATGGAGAGAGGAAGAAAGAAGAAAGGAGCAATAAGAGGAGAGGAGGAGAGGAGGAGAGGAGGAGAGGAGGTGAGGAGGTGAGGAGGAGAGGAGGAGAGGAGGTGAGGAGGTGAGGAGGTGAGCAGTGGAGAAGAGGAGGAGCGTCTGACCCTGAACTGTGTTCCCACCTCAGTTCTCCTGTGAATCTGTCCTCAAACAGTTCTAATCCCCCGTCACGTGCAGGAGAACACAGTTAACCAGAAGATGAGGAGAACATGGAGGAGTGAGGATGAAGATCAAACATGGAGGAATCCAGGAGGATCAACCAGAGTCAGGCTGAAACTCCTCACAACATCTGAACCTGGTTGACTCACAAATCATCAGCTGTTTGTTGTGTTCAGACCTAACCCTCCATATGGATCAGAACACACACACACACACACACACACACACACACACACACACTCCACCAACTTCAGACCAACTTCTCAGCACTGACTCACCCTGGACCTCAGGGGTCGAGAACCCATGAAGTCCCATAAACAATGAGATGATGATGAAGAAGATGAAGACGTCTGGTCTCCTGATTTATGTCCTCAACCACGTGGACCAAACATGGACATGGATCCAGTTCATCATCATCATCATCATCCTCATCATCATCATCTCTGCTTCAGTGAAAAGAGTCAGAAACTAGAACTAATCTAGAACTGGACCAAACAGGAGGTCCCTGAAGGTCAGCAGCAGACAGCAGCTGTCTCACTCTCTGTCTGTCTCACTCTCTGTCTGTCTGTCTGTCCTGGTACAGTGTTTTTTGTGTGTGTGTCTGTAATGAGCTTTTTCTGCTAATGAGAGATAATGGCTGTGCCTACGATCGGGCACAGAGCCAGTGTGTGTGTGTGTGTGTGTGTGTGTGTGTGTGTGTGTGCTTATACACATCTAGATGTGTATAAGAGGTGTGTGTGTGTGTGTGGAGGGGAGCTGGGGGGGGGGCGGGGCGGTGCTGGAACTCTGCCAGCTCTGGTACAGTAACAAACAGTACTAAACACCCACAGTGACTGGAACCCAGCGGTGATGTGTGTGCAGAGACACACAGACAACATCAGCGACTGTACTGGACCAGCGACTGTACTGGACCAGCGACTGTACTGGATGGACTTTCCTTTGGACCCATCAGAAACAGAGAAACATCAGGAGGAAGATGATGAAGACAGTTTGTTCTTCTGTTCTTATTTACCCCAGTTACATTAAACCTTTAATCTGTGGGAGTTTGGACGGACAGCTGTGACACACACACACACACACACACACACACACACACACACACACACACGGGATGATAAGAACACAGAGAGGAAGTCGGAGGAAGCGCAGCAGCATCTGTGGTCTTCTGGGCAAAGCTGTTCATATTCTGGAGATAAACACCTCAGCTCCTCAGAACGGAACTGAGCAGCTGGAGAATTTATGCCGACACCACTTGAAAGGTCTCCTCCCCACTTTGTCTCTCTCACCCTTCTCCCCCGTGGGACTCACACACACACACACACACACACACACACCTGCACAGACCAGCAGCAATGATGCAAAGTTTTTTTTTCACCTGTAGAGAATTTTCTGTGTTTTTTCGTCTCAAATGTCAGACTGACGTCAACGTTCATTTTCACTGGATTAGAAAAACTCTGCACAACAAACAAACAAACAAACAAACAAACAAATGTGTCTCAGCTCAATGATCCAATCAGGAAATGACAGAGAGCGGCCGATTGGCTGTATCCCCTGAGGCCCCGCCTCTGCGCTCACTTCCGTGGAGTGGACCTCGCGCTCCTACGGCCGACCCGCAACAGACACACCGGTCCCGAGAACTGACCTCTCGTGTGGTGAGTCCACGTGGAAGGTTCTCTCCATGACCGCGGTCCACAGGCTGCTCAGTTTCACCGAAGACCAGGACCTGGGACATAAACTGATGTGATGGTGAAATAAAGATCATCAGGAAAACATTTCATATTTCTGTTAAAAGGTAAATTAACCACGAGGAGAAGGAGGCGTGGTTTATATGGAGGCGTGGTTTAGAAGGAGGCGTGGTTTAGAACCAGACGTTTCTTTGTAGCAACAGGAAAATCTTGCAGTGGAGCCACAGTGTCCACAGGAACATCTCACTATTACTGAACCCATCCTCCTCCATCTCTCTCCTGGTCCCAGTCCAGTCTCCCAGTGATCAGATCACATCAGAGGTGAGGACCTTCTGAGGAGGTTCTAGAGGAGCAGCAGGAAACTCCTTCTGTTGTCGTCTCCTGTTCTCCTGTTCTCTCCTCATCTTTAAAAGTGTCAAGACTCAGCAGGTCACGGCTCCGTCTGTGGACAGACAAGAAGGTTAATGACCTTAATGACCCCCCCCAAACACACACACACTCAAAATACTAACTTGTGCTGCGGTCCAGAAAAAGTCAAGGTCAGTGCCTGGATTTGACCAAAACACACAGACACCACCTGACCTCACAGCTGTGCCACTGTCAGTTGGTGTCAGTTGGTGTCAGTTGTCGTCAGTTGTCGTCAGGGCGGGACGACTCTTGTCTTCTTCCTCTTTCTCCCTCTTCTGGCCTGGTGGTTTTCCTCTCCTCCTCCTCCTCCTCCTGCTCCTCCACCTCTCCCTCATCCAACTCCTCCCTCACTCCTGCCTGATGGAGTCCCATCTTTCATTCCCAGTTTCTGTCCTCCCTTCCGGTCTCCAGTCCTTCCGTCTCCTCCTCTGTCCAGGTCCGTTGTTCATCATATTTTCTAGGAGGAGTCGGTGTGTTGTCCACACTCTGTCTTCGTTTCTCTGTCCTCACTTCCTCTCCTCCTTCCATCTGCTCAGGAGCTTTGACTCCAGATCCAACCAGGACTAAGGTCCTCGGCAGCAGTTTGTTAATCCACCCCAATCCTGTCGGCCTGAAGGGGGCGTCAGGATGAAGGTGAATACAGCGGTGGCGGCGTGTGTAATGAGGACCATTAGGATTCATCTCAGAGACTAATGAGCTGCTTCATCACACGTGGTGACGACTGATGATGTAGAGACGAACGCTTCATCACAGACCGACGTGATGTGTGGACCGAGGTGGGACACCACCTGATGCAACGCCGTCCCGACTTTGTGATGAAATCACAAGAATGTTTTCAGTAACGTCTGAGCGAGGTCAGCGTCTCTGAGTGTCCTTCAAATGGAGGACGGGCGGAGGACGGCATACTGACCCCATTGGACCAGGTCAATAAACTACGTCAGCACAAGGTCAGTATCGTAGGTCTACACTGTCCTACCTCCAGAGACCATCTCCACCCCAGGCTACATCAGACTCCACCCTTCTGGCCAAGTTGACCTACTTGCTACAGGGAAGTTGTTGAGAGGGGAGGGCCGGTCTGCAGCCTGAGGAGGTGGGCGTGGTCTCCAGTTCTCTCTATGTATTCACCTGTCGGGGGAGGAGGAAGAGGAGGAGGAGGAGGAGGTGAAGGAGGTGAAGGAGGTGAAGTGTGACTCCTACAGCAGAAAGAAACAGAATAAACAGAGTGAAAGATTCTCTTTAGGAGAGACAAGGATGGACAGAAGAGGACATGGAGGAAGAAGAAGACGGAATAATAAACAGTGGAAAAGTGACCCAGCAGGGGGCAGTCACACGCACACACGCACATACACACAGGCCAGTGAGGACCAGTCCAGGACGAGTGGACAGGGACAACCTGATGTCACGGACCAAGGTCAAAACACACATGGAGAAACATCAGAGGGAAACACGACAACATCTGCTGAGCAGCTGGTGACGGAGAATTAGGCTGGCACCGACCCCACCCACCCCTCCACCCTCCACTCTGTCAGATGAGCCATGTCAGGATTACATGAGTGTCAAACATCTCCACCAAGGTGGAGAACACGCAGCGGCACTGACACACACCTGGATTACACACACTCACACTCACACTCACACACACACTCACACACACACTCACTCACACACACACACACTCACACACATTCACACACACTCACACTCACACACTCACACACACACTCACACTCACTCACACACACACTCACACACACTCACACACACTCACACACACTCACTCACACACACACACACTCACTCACACACACACTCACACACACTCACACACACTCACTCACACACACACACACTCACACACTCACACACATTCACACACACCTCACACACACACACACTCACACACTCACACACACACTCACACACACTCACTCACACACACACTCACACACACTCACTCACACACTCACACACACTCACTCACACACTCACACACACTCACTCACACACACACACACACTCACACACACGCTCACACACACTCACACACACTCACACACACACTCACTCACACACACACTCACTCACACACTCACACACACACTCACTCACACACACTCACTCACACACTCACTCACACTCACACTCACACACACACTCACACACACTCACACACACTCACACACACACTCACACACACACTCACACACACACTCACACACACACACACACACACTCACACACACTCACTCTCTCCATCACTAACGTAAGATTCAAGCTGGACCCATCTGAGCTGCAGATGTTTGGTTTCGTCAATATTGTCAGAACACCTGAGGTCAACGTCTCCATGACTGTCACTCAAATCACACTGCACCACCGCACCAGGAGCCCTGGACCTTCCTCCGTCTGTCTGGTCAGAACACTCCTGGAGAAGATCTGCCAAGTAAAAGTGAAACTAAAAAAAAAAAAAAAAACTGTGACCAGGAGGTGGGAGGAGGATCAGAAGGTTGCTGGTTCAAATCCTCACTAGGCTGAAGTCGACAGAAAGACAGATCAGAACTTCAGACGTGTTGATCACACACCTGAAGATCCGATCACTTGTTCCAGACTGATCTGCCGTGTGTGTGTGTGTGTGTGTGTGTGTGTGTGACATTGACAGCAGCCGTGCTCGTTAACACATCCCCGAAAAAACACCTGCTCCACAGAACGCAGGGTTCTACCGGTACCTGAGGGGAACGAGGGGAGCGTCTTCCTGCCCTGGACCACCACACATGAACAGAGGGAGAGAGAGGAAGGGGAAGACAATGACAGACGTAGACCACGACACCGTCAGGTGTTGGTGCTTCACCAGGATCTACAGAATCACACCTTCTCCTTCTCCTCTGTCTCTATTTTTTCTCCTTTTTCACAAATCCTCCCACTCTGCAGCTCCAGCTCCGACGACTGAGAAACAAAGCATATTCTTGGGAAGAAATAAACAGAAATCTGAGAGGAAGGAGGGGTGAGGAGGAGAGGACACCAAGAGGAGAGGACAGGACAGGAGAAGACAGAGGGGAGAGGAGAGGACAGGAGAGTAAAGAGAGGAGAGAAGAGGAGAGAAGAGGAGAGGAGAGGAGAGGAGAGGGGTGAGGAGGAGAGGACACCAAGAGGAGAGGACAGGACAGGACAGGAGAGGAGAGTAAAGAGAGGAGAGGAGAGGAGAAGAGAGGACAAGAGAGGGGAGGAGAGGAGAGGACAGGAGAGGAGAGGAGCAGATGTTAGGGGAAGATGAGGAGAGAAGGCGAGGACAAAAGGAGGAGAAAAGAAAATGAAGTTAGAGGAAGAGAAGGAGAGATGGAGAGGAGGAGAGAGGGTAGAGAGGTGAGGAGAATAGGGGAAGAGGAGGAGAAGAAGAGAGAAAGAGGGACGGAGAAGAGGAGGAGTAGAGGATAGGACAAGAGAAAAAGAGGAAGGTGGGAGGAGAAATAGAGAGGAGGAGGAGGAGAACGGGGAAAAGGGAGAAAAGGGAGAAGGGAGAAGGAGAGGAGGTGAGAAAAGTAAGAGCAGGATAGGAAGGAAGGAGGAGAGGAGGTGGAAGGAAAGGAAAGTAGAGGAGAACAGGGGAGGAGGTGGAGGAAAGGGAGTCAACAGGAAAATGACAAATCTAAAAAATACAGAGATTCTGTCTGTCTGTCTGTCTGTCTGTCTGCCTGTCTGCCTGTCTGCCTGTCTGCCTGTCTGTCTGTCTGTCTGTCTGTCTGTCTGTCTGTCTGCCTGTCTGCCTGTCTGCCTGTCTGCCTGTCTGTCTGTCTGCCTGTCTGCCTGTCTGCCTGTCTGCCTGTCTGTCTGTCTGTCTGCCTGTCTGCCTGTCTGCCTGCCTGTCTGCCTGCCTGTCTGCCTGTCTGCCTGTCTGCCTGTCTGTCTGTCTGTCTGTCTGTCTGTCTGCCTGCCTGTCTGTCTGTCTGTCTGTCTGTCTGTCTGTCAGACCTGATTCAAATCCCAGGACCAACTGACCTGGTCTGTTAACCTACTGACAGGAGAAGAAGATCAACAACAGAGAGTGGAAACAGTTCAACTCTGTTCAACACTGTCGTGTCTCTGGAACCAGTTCTGTCTCGTCTACGTCAGTCTACGTAGACGGCTGACGAGACAGAGAGACGTCTGACGAGACAGAGAGACGTCTGACGAGACAGAGAGACGTCTAACGAGACAGAGAGACGTCTGACGAGACAGAGAGACGTCTAACGAGACAGAGAGACATCTGACGAGACAGAGAGACGTCTGACGAGACAGAGAGACGTCTGACGAGACAGAGAGACGTCTAACGAGACAGAGAGACGTCTGACGAGACAGAGTAACTAGAGTTTGTCACAACCTGAAAATGAAAAAAAAACTAAACTGGAAACATCACATTCTCTTCCTGGACAGAAATACGTATTTAAAGAAAGTGCTAATGGGTTTTACTTGGTTCTTTATCCAATCTGGTCTTCTGTCCCTGGTCCAGTCTTCTGTCCCTGGTCCAGTCTTCTGTCCCTGGTCCAGTCTTCTGTCCCTGGTCCAGTCTTCTGCCCCTGGTCCAGTCTGTCGTCTCTGGTCTCCTAAAGAGTGCGTGGCAGCCATGGCTTTGGACCAGAATCGGTTCCGAACAGAAAGAGTGTCTCAACGTTGTCACCATGACAGCGACGCTCCTGAACGGGTTAGAAGGGTTTGACCGCGGGTCAGGGTTAGGGTTAATAAAGACCAAACTGGTTAGGGTTAGTTAAGTTCTATTCCATCGTCTCCTTCCTCGACTCCTTACACCTGGATAAATGATTCATTTTGACTAAATTCTATCCATTCTCAACTGTGTTACGCCCCTAGTGTTGACCTGAGGTACGGCACATTCCAAGAAGGAACGTGGAGCTGCTCTTGGGCGACCTCTGCTGCTCCAAACAGTGATTTCACCTCATTTCCTCTCTTCTCTCTGGACTTTGACAGACTCGTGGATGGGAGAGAAAAGGAGGAGGAGGAGGAGGAGGAGGAGGAGGAGAAAGTTAAACTAAGAAAACTGGCAGAAACTGGCAGAGACGACTGGTCCACTGCTGGTCCACTGCTGGTCCACGTCCAGTTGTTCCTGTGAGTCAGTGTGTGAGAGTCCAGTACAAGTGCGATCTTTCTGGACTCAGCAGCTCTGTGTGGGGGTTGTCCAGGGAGGACAGGGCAGCCAGGGGAGGCACAGACGGAGGAAGGAGATGGACGCTTGTCCAAACGTCACATTCCAATCAGACACACACTCTCCCGACCGTTCCAGCTCTTGGAGTGATCCACTGGTGTTCTGTAGAGCTCTGCGTCTTGGCCCGGCCTGTAATGAGTCCAGCGAGCTCTCCCACTCTGGACAGCTTGTCTGGAGAGCCACATGTCTGTGGTTTGGACTGCTGGAGAAGAAGAGAACAGCCGGTCTCCTTCCCACTCCTCACTCCACCTTCATTTGGACTTTTTTTTGGTACAACTTTACTTTTCCCCAAAGGCCAATTAGTAAACACTCGTCTCCAAAGAGCTGTGGACGACGAGACGTGAGACAATCACAGTTCCCCTCTTTCTTCTTCTCCTCCTACTTCTGCTCCGCAGTCTCAGAGGGACGAGAACATCGTCGCAGACGATCCCGTCCACCCATGAGACCGAAAACCATTTCGGTTTTATGAACCACAGACGAAGAATTTCATTCCTTGAGTTCAGTTATTCTGGGAGTTAAGGAGGGGAGGTGGAGGAGGTGTGGTTGGCACCTCCTCCGTCAGTCAGGGAGTCGGGGATGAATCAGCTGTGGCCTGTTGGTTCCAACACTTTCTGATTGGACAATTACAACGACGTCCTCACTGTCTGTCGCTCATTTAGCCCCAAACCCATTAACCATCCACTCCAGGACGGAGGGTTGGAGGAGGAGGAGGTGGAGGACAGGTAGGAAGTGTGAGCCAGCAGAGGAGGAAAATGAAAAGGAGCGCCGAGCTTTATGGCTCCTCCATCTTCACAGGACACCTGCACACCTCTGCTCCTCGGAGATGAAGAAAGAACGTCCTCCATGACAAGGAGGCGAACGGTTCCATCACTGAGAGGTTGGACAATCAACTCAAACTGGGATTTAATCTAAGGCTTTGGCCCAAGATCTGGTGCTGATGTACAGATGGTGCAGAGACTGGGCTGAGTGACTGGCACTGCTGGTGCAACCGGAAGAACCAGGAGGAGGAGCGGGAGGAGGAGGAGCGGGAGGAGGAGGAGGAGGAGGAGACGTTGTTCATTCTCTAGGACTTTATTCTCACCTTTACTTCCTATAAATACTGGCCTAAGATTCATTCTCACCTTTGCTCTAATCTGACCATGATTCTAATCCTGGACCCAAACCAAGTTCTGCTCCTGCAAGGAGAAGGCGGAGGAGGAGGTGGAGGAGGAGGAGGAGGTGTCAGGAGACAGAGTCTACTCTTTGAACAGAGAGGCAACAAGGCTGTCTCTTATACACATCTAGATGTGTATAAGAGACAGCAGACTCTGACGACTCCTCCTCTGAAAGCGTTCTGACTGATGGAGTGAGACAGAGGACGGAGCTGACGGCTGACCTGGGATCAGCTCTGAGAAGCTGGGGTCCTGGAGAACTGTGTGTGTGTGTGTGTGTGTGTGTGTGTGTGTGTGTTTGGGTTCAGTTACATTTACTTCAAATCTAAATCAAATAACTGTGGATGGAGGAGCTGATGGAGGAGACAGAAGTCAGAGCAGAGGTGGAGTTGAAGACCAGTTGAAGGCCAGACTGACTGAGACCCTGGAGAACCCTCCACCCAGCACCACCACCACCCCACGTACACACACACACACACACACACACTCCTGGTGGACTGAGCTGGACAAACAAGAACACGCCGTCCTGGTGCTCCCTCTGCTCCACCAGCTGGTCCAGATAAGACCCAGAACTGGACCAGAGCCCAGCCTGAGCACCAGAACCGTCAGAGACAAGAGACATGTGATCAAGCTGCTCCCAGCTCTTATTCTACGGGTTCCTTCTGTCCAGCCTGCAGTACCACTACTCTCCAGCAGATGGAAGTGAATCCCTGGTAGAATTGGGAGAAGGAAGGACAGACCGTGCAGTCAGGAGTCCTCTCATCCTAATCCCTCACACACACCGCAGAGAGTGTGTGTGTGTGTGTGTTTCCTAGGATTAGTGCAGCGTTAGCATATTAGCATCTTAGCTGGAGGGCTGCTGCTCAACACCACCTGGTCCAGACAGGAGGCTGTTGCAGTCACATAACCCCCCCCCCAACCCGACCCCCCCTTCATCTGCACCCATATGTAGACACACACACACTCACACACACACACACTCACTCACACACACACTCACACACACACACACTCACACACTCACACACACACACTCACACACTCACACACACGGTTTGGTCTCACTGTCGTATCTTCCTGAAGACAAAACTGATTTCTTTAAAGCAGACTGTCCTACACATGAGCTACTGACAACAACAGACACACACACAACCAGACCAGTGGTCCTCACCTGGTCTGTACCAGGACCAACCATCAGCCCTTATTGACCAGAACAAAGTGTCACAAACAGATTTCATCAAACATTGAGTTCATTCAACAAATGACAAGTTATTATTTATATTATTAATGTTATTGTTTAGGCCTGAAAACTGCAGGAGGAGGAGGAGGAGGAGGAGGAGGAGGAGGAGGAGGAGGTGTCAGGAGACAGAGTCTACTCTTTGAACAGAGAGGCAACAAGGAGTGGGTCTTATTTGTGGGGGCAGTGTTGGGGGGTGGAGGAGGGGACACTGTGGGTGGGTGGAGGTCTCCATTATCCCAGAGTTCTCGTCTCTATTATTCATTCACAAATACAGAGCTGGAGTGGAGGCAGCAGCTGGACTCAGGGTCTGTGGGTCTGTGGGTCTGTGAGTGTCTGGAGTCACAGACACAGCAGGTGTTTGTCTCACCAAAGTGTCCTTCAGTCTTCAGAGACTGTGTGTGACATCATCATGTCCAACTCACCTGCATCACACTTTACTTTTACCCTAACCTGGACAGTGGACTCTGGACTCTGGACAGTGGACAGTGGACTCTGGACAGTGGACAGTGGACAGTGGACAGTGGACTCTGGACAGTGGACAGTGGACTGCGAGCCATCACTTGAATATTTGAACAATGTTTTTTATCGTATCTACTGTATTTTTCTGGAGCAGTTCTGAGTGATTGGTTTTGGAGAAGGTCAGTTGTCCTGCTGATGTCTTCCAGCTGTCTTCAGTGATGAACTCTGGACGAAGAGAAGACGTCAGTAAAGCTCTGAATGAGAGAAATGTGGAAATGAAAGCAAAATTCTCCATCGTTTTGACATAAACGAGTGACTCGGGGAGGTGTACGTTCCTCATCTGTCCACCAGGGGATTAAGGTGGGAGGAGACAAGTCACATGTACTGTACTGAGATGGAGACATCCACTGGTTCCAGCCCAGTGTGGTGAAACATCTGCACCAACATTTCATCGTCTGGTCTTTTTTCTCACACACAAACGTGTGCGGAGACAGAAGTCCACGTCCAATGACAGATGGTCCGTCAACAATGGTTCACACATGGACCACCTCCCTGTCCTGCAGTCTATCTGTTCCAGGTTCTGTCAGATGTTCTGCTTGGTTCTCAGAGCTCAGTCTGCATTAGTCCGTTTGTTCATCAACTTCCTCTTTGCCTTGGTTTATTAAGCACCAGTTTAATGAGCGCGTGCTGAGGACAGGACTCAGCCAGTGGACCATATGGGACACATTTAGCCCCTTCAGAACCTGGAGCCAAACCTCGCTGACACCACTGCCATGGCCATTTGCTGCTCCACTCCGCCAGAGTCAGATTGGGAAGCAGGATTTTTATCATGAACAGCTAATTAATGACTGAGGTTTGAGGATTGGCACCAGACGGAGGCCAAGTCCAAGTCCAAGTCCAAGTCCAAGTCCAAGTCCGAGGCAGAGTCAGAGGGTGGATGAAGATAACTTTGCCTCTGTTTTTTTTCTCATGGTTCTGCTCAGATTCACTAACTCTAACCCTCAGTGGAGACGACCACCACCACCACCACCACCACCACCACCACCACCACCAACAGCAGCAGCAGCAGCAGCAGTGTCTCAGTCACGTGCAGCAAATTCTGCCCCGTGGTGAACAGACGTCCAGTTGTGTCCCCGTCCCCCTCTGGTCCTACACTCCGACGTGGCTCTGCTGTTCCGTACTCACTGTTCTGCTGGTTGAGTTAATCCTGTCAGGGACAGATTACAGGTGGCAGGACAGAAATAGAGTCACTGGCCCTTTAACCTGACCACAGTGGGGGACGGGGGGACGGAGTGGACCACAGATGATCATGTCTTAAGTCAAATGTCAACAGATCAATCACTGATAAATGGTGAAGAAGAAGAAGAAGAAGGAGAAGAAGGAGAAGAAGGAGAAGAAGGAGAAGAAGGAGAAGAAGGAGAAGAAGGAGAAGAAGGAGAAGAAGGAGAAGAAGGAGAAGAAGGAGAAGAAGGAGAAGAAGGAGAACAATGATGATAAACTATTGGAATAACAACCAGGAGCTTCAGGAGTCTTTACTCCAGCCCAGAGTTTGATCCACGTCAGCAAATCCAATGAAAATGATTTGGATTTGATGAAACATCCAAACTCTGAGCCCAGAAGACCACACTCTGATGTCCAACACCAGGAGCTGATCCGTCTGATCCCACAGCCGCCAGACCCAGACCCAGACCCAGACCCAGACCCAGACCCAGACCCAGACCCAGACCCCAGTTCAGTTCAGTTGAGTAGATCAACCTGTGGCAGGTCTGGCCGATGCTGCTGCTGCTGCTGCTGCTGCTGCACCGCATTCCCAAGAGGACGACTGTGAATGGTAAGAGGGACAGAAGCAGAGGAGGACAAGGAATAGGTGAGGGAGAACATGGGAAAGAGAGGAGAGGTGAGGAGTGAAGGTATGAGGAGAGGAGCGAAGAGGAGAGGAGAGGAGAGGAGAGGAGAGCAGCAGAAGGGTGAAAGCCGGACAGACAGTGGCTGCAGACTGATGTTGTAGACCAGGGGTGGATAAACTAAGGCCCGGGGGCCACATGCGGCCCGTTGA
The DNA here is from genome assembly GCA_016785265.1 of Paraplagusia blochii. NCBI lineage: Eukaryota > Metazoa > Chordata > Actinopteri > Pleuronectiformes > Cynoglossidae > Paraplagusia > Paraplagusia blochii. The sequence goes on along the minus strand of JAFBJS010000615.1, from coordinate 103,526 downwards.
GCCTTTTAATGCGGCCCACCATCCCTGTCCCAATTAAATAATTTATTTATATTATAATTAAACTTCTGACTTTTCCCTACAACGCCTGCATTTTCCCACTAGATGACTTTATAAAGGCTGTTAGAAATGATGTGATGCACAACAGTCAGTCAACAGTCAGTCAACAGTCAGTCAACAGTCAGTCAGTCAACTGTCCGTCAACAGTCCGTCAACAGTCCGTCAGCCTCCAGAACCACTGAACCCTCTGAACCCACTCAGCAGAGATGGTTCCCTGACTGCACTGCACCCAGTAAACCTTACACACAGGCGCCTCCCAGAGGAGGAGCTGAGGAGGAGTAGAGAGAAGGAGGTGATGGGAAGTGGGAAGAAAAAAAAAATCTAATTTGATCAGTTTGAAATCTTAGAAGAGACTGAATCACAGACTGAAGAGAAGAGACTGGATCCAGCAGAACTGGACCACTGACTGCTGTGTAGTGCACCATGTGACCAGCACCATGTGACTTTGTCTTCTTCTTCTTCTTCGTTGGTGACAGATCTGGTTTTTCGGGCCCAAGTTCTGTCTCTGTCTGATGTTCTTCTTCCTCCGTCGAGTCAAGTCAAATCAAAGAAGACAGACAGGGGTTTAAAGACGGACAGTCACAGACGGACGGACAGTCACAGACGGACGGACAGTCACAGACGGACGGTCAGTCACAGACGGACGGTCAGTCACAGACGGACGGTCAGTCTGGTTGGTACTTCTCCTTCTCACCCCTGGAGGTCACTGTTCTGATGGTTCAGACCGCAGTCACTATAGAGACATGATCTTCAGACTACGGTTCATGTTCCTGACACGGACTTCCCACAATCCTTCACTCCAACCTCTGTCACTGCTTACTCCACCCTTCAGCTCCTCCCCAGCTGTGTCCTACATTAACCGTTTCTCTGCTGTTTGTCCAACATCTTCTCCTGTTCAACATTTTCTAGGACACACACACACACACACACACACACAGTGGCAGCAGCAGCGCCCCCTCTCTTCCAACCCCCACCCTGATCTGTCACCTGTTGGACCAACACTGTACATGTGTGTGTTTGTATACAGGAAGTGATGTCACTGTTACCCCTGGCCCAGACAGAAGTCTGGTCATGTGACCTCATGTTCAACAAACCAGGACACACACACACACACACACACACACACACACACTCCTGTCAGTTGAACAGAACCCTACAGCACAGACACACAGGGCCAGACGGGGCGGCTGGGGGGCCCGGAGGGGGGCTCGGGGGGCTCAGATGAAGTGACACACACACACACACACACACACAGTCCATCAGCACATGTGGATTCACAGCCAGACCCTCAGTCTAGACAGGTGGAGGAGGAGGAGGAGGAGACAGGCAGGGAGATGGAGGAACCGGAGAACCGAGGAGAGGTTCTGATCTACTCACCTGGTTTGTGGAGCCATCCTTCTCTGACGACAGTGACATCGCTCATGGTTCCTCCACACCGAGTATGACGCCGCTGCACGCCTGCTCCGCAAGGGAGAGAGAGAGGGAGGAGGAGGTGAGGAGGAGAGGAGGGGAGCAGGCTCTCCCAGCCTCCGCGTCACTCTCCCTCCCTTCTGTTCCTGCTCTGCCTCCCCTTCAGTCTCTCCCTCTCTCTCTGCTCCCTCACACACACACACAGGCTGCTGACCAGGAAACTGGACTGGACGACTTCTGTGTGTGTGAGTGTGGAGGTGGAGGTGGAGGTGGAGGTGATGGGGATGGAGTAGAGTTTAGCTGAAAATGGAAAACTTACACTGTCTGCCTGTCTGTCTGCCTGTCTGTCTGCCTGCCTGTCTGTCTGCCACACCCCCTCCTCCAACGATTGGTCAACACCGGTCACAGGGAAAAACGTTCTCTCTCTTTTTGAATGACAACCAAACCATGTGATCTGAGCAGGTTCATCTGAATAACCGTGGTGAGACCACAGAAGAAGCCCACGTCCTGTGAGCTCAACAGCGCCCTCTACTTTGACTTCCTGATTCGTCCTCTCAACTGTCCACGTTATGTCTCTCATTTGTATTGCGATTATGCTTTGCTCCCTTCCCTGCAATACCCATGTTTTCCCTGTAGGTGGCATTGGGATGGCTACAAACAGACCAATAGTTCACACTGTACTGTGACCACCAGAGCAACAGCTGTCAAAATGACACAGGAAGTGACGTCACTCCGTGGACCAATGAGTTGACTGACAAACAGGGGACAAACTTCAGTGTCCACCAACAGACCAAATAAAACAAAACCAGGACTGGGGTCCAGAGGGTTCCAGGTCCACACTCACCTCAGGGCTGGGCCTTCTGGTCACTCCCAACCAAAGCACAGTGACCACAGCTCTGAGAGGGACCTCCCTCTGACCCCCCCACACTGCTGCTGCTGCTTCATCTTCATCTTCATCTTCTGTAGACACTGATCAGACCTCAGGTCTGGTGAGAATCGTCAACAGCCCCGTGAAAAGAAAGAGAAAAGGAAAATATGAAGAAATATTTTTCTAAAATATGTGTAAATGTCACGGAGAATTAACTTGGTTTTAGATTAGAGAGAAGTTTAGGATCAGAGGCTTTGGTCACATGGACTGGTCTAGAGGACGGTGGTGAGACCAGCCATGATGGACGGACTGGAGACACTAGGAATAGACAGAAGACAGAGCTGGATCAGGAATGAGGTGATTAGAGGGACAACACAGGCAGGAAGGTGTGGAGAAGACAGATTGAGATGGTTTGGACATGTTCAGAGGAGGGACAGTGATCCTAGAGATGGAGCTTCCAGCTAGGAGACAAAGAGGAGATTGATGGACATGGAGGTAGATGGAGTCAGAGAGAGAGAACAACAACAACAACAACAGTTTCTCTTTACTGTTTCCAGATGGAGCACGGCTGTGACAGAGGACGTTGGTACGAGGCCCCGGGTGGGGGGGGGGGC
>JAFBJS010000615.1:83742-96242 GCA_016785265.1 Paraplagusia blochii | reverse complement strand
ACTCACACAAACCGTCCCGGTGACTTTCCTTCTGTCTTTGTCTTTTTTTTCTGCTTCAAGCCTGAGCTGAAACCTGGTGGACAGGACAATGATGTAAATGAACACTGTCGTGTCCTAAAGTGTGGACGACTAAACGGGAACGACTCAAATTGAGTCAAAGTGACTCCAAACATCTCGGCAGCTAAAGAGACAGATTCTCTCCGACGACGGCAACAGATGGAAAGATATTTCTGGGCTCCAACGACAAACGAGGCCAAATGAAAAGAGCTGACGGGAGAATTCATTAGAAACAATGAGTTCCTACATTTTAATTTGTCCATTTAAGTCAAACCACCGCCTGTCATTTGATTCTGATCCGTTTCCGCGTTGAAGTGAGCGCGGCGGTCAGAAGTCCGAGGCCGCAGGGTTGATTTTTCACAGCTGTCTCGTTAAACACCTTCCAATATCAAGTGTAATTAATGCTGGCAAAGAAAAGGCAGAATCTGTGAAGGTTTTTTGGAGCCGTTTGTTTTTCTCACACTGACTTTCAATTCCCACTCATCAAAATCTTATATAATAAGATCAGACACTTTGACAAAACAGAAAAACTATCAGGATGAAAAACAATGGACTGGAGTGAAGAAGGACCAGTTGGAGATGACACGTGACTTTTTTTATTTCAATCTTTAAATCTCATAGAAATGTGGTTTGGATGGAGAATGAGATGGTTTGGATCTACAGCGACCTCCAGAGGTGTACAGTAGAACAGCAGCGAAACGCAGCGCTTTTTTCCAATGAATCTGATCCAAGTGAATGTATGACGAGTTCAATGGAATTAATGAAAAAAAAAAAAGGACAAACTCACATCGGGTTGTGGGTTCGGATCCTTCAGATCTGGAGGGAACATCAACCTGAAAATCTCAACCACTGACACAAACAAACCCTTTATTCTTCTCCTGAGCTTCTGTCAAGGACTCTCTACGTGGACGACGAGGGTTGTGGGTGCTGATCCGGGGCCCGTTTGGAACAAGGCTCTGATTGTAGAGCACTGACGGACAGACAACAGACAACAGTCAACAGACAACAGACAACAGTCAACAGACAACAGTCAACAGACAACAGACAACAGACAACAGTCAACAGACAACAGTCAACAGTCAACAGACAACAGACAACAGTCAACAGTCAACAGACAACAGTCAACAGTCAACAGTCAACAGACAACAGTCAACAGTCAACAGACAAAAGACAACAGACAACAGTCAACAGTCAACAGACAACAGTCAACAGACAACAGTCAACAGTCAACAGACAACAGACAACAGTCAACAGACAAAAGACAACAGTCAACAGACAACAGACAACAGACAACAGACAACAGACAACAGTCAACAGACAACAGTCAACAGACAACAGTCAACAGACAACAGACAACAGTCAACAGACAACAGTCAACAGACAACAGTCAACAGACAACAGACAACAGTCAACAGACAACAGTCAACAGTCAACAGACAACAGACAACAGTCAACAGACAACAGTCAACAGACAACAGTCAACAGACAACAGACAACAGTCAACAGACAACAGACAACAGTCAACAGACAACAGTCAACAGACAACAGTCAACAGACAACAGTCAACAGACAACAGACAACAGACAACAGACAACAGTCAACAGTCAACAGACAACAGACAACAGACAACAGTCAACAGTCAACAGTCAACAGACAACAGTCAACAGACAACAGACAACAGTCAACAGACAACAGACAACAGTCAACAGTCAACAGACAACAGACAACAGACAACAGTCAACAGTCAACAGTCAACAGACAACAGACAACAGTCAACAGGGTCGGCGTTGATTTGCATTTTAACAAGTGTCTGGGCTTCGACAACAGACCGTGTCAATTCATCAGAGCTCAGAGCTTCGCCGCTGTCCACGTCCATTGGTGACGCCAATTAGTTTTGTGGGACAGGTCTGGGAGATGCTGATTGGACCAGAAGCGACTCTGACCGGGATGAAGGAAATGGTCCCAGTGACCCACATCTGAGCGGAGTCCTAGGTGGTGCTAAAGAGCAGAAGGGCCAGAATTAGGATGGACAACTGCTGCTGAGTCTCCTTGTCCTGGATTTATGGGAAGTGTGGTTCAGTCATGTGACCTACATGTGACCAGCCCTTCAGTACTTTGTATATTGTATGTTCTCGATAACATCTGTCCCTCACCCGTGGTCCTCCCTAAGGTTTCTACCTTTTCTTTTCTCCTGTTCCAAGGGTTTTTTTTCGGTAGTTTTTCCAAACCCTGGAAGGACAGAGGACAGAGGACAGAGGACAAAGGATGTGACCAACCCTGTGGGACAAACTGTGTTTTATAAACATGGGCTGATTGACTGATTATTCATCTGAACCAATGACCACCAATGTGGTGTCAACCAGCTGGGCCACGGACCAGAGGTTGAAGCTGGGAGATGATGACCTACAGGTGGTCCCACAACCAGGACCAGAGTCACAGAGATCAGGTGTCGCCTTCACCACTGGTGCTGATGTTATCATTACTGGTACACCTACCTCTGGTACAGTGGCTCACCTTTTCACCAGTCATTTCTTCCTGGTTTTTCCTGGTCCAGATGTCAGGAGGTTGTTATGGGTCTGGAAACAGGATGTGGGGATACTGTCACATGGGGAGACATGGGGAGACATGGGGAGACATGGGACAACTCCAGCTGTTGTTACCGTCACACTTCTTCTGGTGTTTTTCTCCACCCCTCCACAGGGGTCGCTGCTCGTCAAAACCAAACGGATGCGGGTTCGAGTCCCCTCCGATGGTGCCGAGGTCAACTTGTTCCGGGTCTTTCCTGTCGGTCGTGCACCTGCTCCTTCAGGTCCTCCTCCTCCGCTCCTCCTCCCCGCAGCAGGACGACTACAGTACCCAGGGTGCACCGCGTGTCTGGGCTCCTCTCCAGCCTCAGGTTCTCCCTCGGCTGCTGCAGTCGGAGCTGTGACTCTGTTCCTTCCAGCTGCTGTTCCTCCTCCTCCTCCTCCTCCTCCTCCTCTCCGCTGCTGTTGTTGTTGTCTCCTGTCAGAGCAGCGCTCCTCCTTCCTCCTTTCCTCCCTCCCTCCCTCCCTCCTCTGTCGGAAGGGCTGCTTCGAGATCTCCCTGACTTTCCTCCACCATTGGCTTCAGCGCGGTGCCACTCAACTCTCCTCCTCCTCCTGCTCCTCCTCCCGCTGCTCCTCCTGCTTCTTCAGCTCCAGCCCTGAGTTGAGCAGCAACAGCTCGGAAACATCTGTCTGTCTGTCTGTCTGTCGTTCCGTCTGTCTGTCTGCGTGTGTCCGCGGCGGCGGAGTGCTGCTCCTCCCCGGCTCAGCTCGGCCATGGAGACCAGTCCGGAAGAGTCAGCCTAGAGGAGTCTGCGGAGGACGAGCGGCTTTCTGACGGGAGGAGAGAGGAGGACGCCGGAGCCCGAGCCGGAGCCGGAGCCGGAGCCGGAGCCGGAGCCGCTCCTCTGTAAGTCCTGCTTCCTCCGCGGTGAGAGGAGGCTCCGGAGAAGGAGCGAGGAGGGCGGCGGGGCAGGAGGAGTGACAGTTGTCTTGTCGGCTGTGCTCCTCCGGCGGCCGTTGTCATAGCACCGGGGCCTCCTCAACTCCTGACAACACCTCCTCACTGGCGCCCGACTTTGTTAGCTGTCGGCGGTTGTAGCTAGCCGCGTGGACGCGCAGCCGCGAGTGCGCGTGCCCGACGGGTCGATTAACTGTGGTCGATGGTTCAGATCAACAGTGACTTCAGGTCTAGAGGAGAAGTTTTGACAAATGACATCAGTCCAACAGTTGTGTCCAAGTGTCAGGAGGAGGAGGAGAAGAAGGAGCAGGAGGAGAAGGAGCAGGAGGAGGAGGTTTCACTTGGTGTAGAAATAAATAAACACTAATAAAAACTTTGAGATCTTTTCTACCACCAGGACATGGGATGAGATCAGGTTCATGGTTGAGGTTCCACTGATGTTTGGGAGAAGAAGACGTTTCTCCATTAGGACGATGACCTGATGACCCGATGACCACGGCTCAGTCCGATGGTCAGACTTGTCCCCATTGTTTTGATTGTGGGGCAGGTCCACAGACGTGGGGGTGGGGGTGAGAGGTGGTGTCTGTGAGTGGACGTAGATGAGTGAGTGAATGGAGCGTCCACAAGGAGGAGACAGAAGTGGGAACAGTATCAGCTGCGGACGTCTGTCAGCCCCAAATGTGCTGCGTCGGCCTTTGTTTATGGCAACTGGACAGGGATGAGAGGGGGACAGGAGGGGGACAGGAGTGTGGGGGGAGGACAGAGCAGGGAGGCGTCCAACACTGGAAAAATACAAGGTTTCATGGAGTTCTCTGGGAGTTTGTCAAAGTTTACACTTTGACAGATTCAATAACAAGTAGTAGCGCGGTGGGGAGAAAGGTGAGAGAAGGGGGAGGAGCGGGAGGAGCGGGAGGAAAATGAGACAAAGTTGGGAGAATGAAAGAGGAGTCTGGTGGCAGGAGTGTAGAGGAGGCAGCATATGGCTGTAGAAAGAGCACAGCTGGAGGTAGCATCTCCATCTGAGGATGATGTCAGAGCAGCTGACAGGCTGCCATCCAGCCCCCACCTCCTCCTCCACCTCCTCCTCCTCCTCCTCCTCCTCCTCCCCTCCCCACTCCTTTATTGTGAGTCTCAGCGGCAGCCTGGGAGAGTTAGAGCTCTGAGTGTGTGTGAGTGTGTGTGTGTTTGTGGCTGCCGATCAGTTAGAAGGAGGAGGAGGAGAAGGAGGAGGAGGAGGAGAGTGAGGGAGTTGGTATCTCGTCCCCCCTCCAACATCTCCACTTTGCATCTGTCCTTCGCAGTTTGAACAGCGTGGCGTTTTAAGGCTTCCTTCCTTCCTTCCTTCCTTCCTTCCTCCCCGCTCGTCTTCTTCTCTTCCTTCTTCTCTTCGACCCACTCACTGACTCTGAGGGAGCGAGAAGGACCAGGAGGAGGAAGACGAAGAGAGAGAGGAAGAAAAAGAGACAAGAGAGGGAGAGACAGGGACAGTGAGAGAGAGAGAGGGAGAGAGACCAGCTCCTCTGCCACAGTGGAGTTCATCAAGTTGATGAATACGACTGCAGGTACCGTCAGAGTGTGTGTGTGTGTGTGTGTGTGTGTGAGTGTGTGTGAGTGAGTGTGTGTGAGTGAGTGTGTGTGAAGGACTTGTTTTTGTTGTGCTGTGTCTCCAGTTTGTCAAAGCCGTGGAGCGCTGTCTACAAACTGCCGGTCAGTCTTCAGTAGTTACTGCTGCTGCTGCTGCTGGGGAGGGACAGGGGACGGGGGACGGTCTCTGCATTAGACACATTTATTACACTGATGGTTCAGAACTTTTGTCTTGAGAGAGGACAGCAGTGGACGAGTGACACGCCACGGCTTCACCGACATCTGTTCAGGAAAATAACGTCCTGCGTCCACTCCCGTCTCCTCCGTCCTCCTGAGTGCAGGAGACTAATTTAGAAGTTGCAGATTTGAGCGTCCTGAATTGGCTAGACAGCTGTAATCTCACTCCCTCCTAGTCTTAATCTCTTTATCTGCTCGCAGCTGCCATATGGCCCCCGTCAGCTGGATCAGATGTGGCTGAGCCTCCTTCTCCACCCTCCGTCCAGGTTTCTGCCTCACCCTCTTTTCTTGCCTCTTGCGTCTTGGCTTCTCCCCCCCTTGTGTCCCCCCTTGACAGAGAGGTGTGTGTTGGGGGGGGCCGTTGCCGTTTGTATTTTTAGACATCTTTAAGGATTAGGATTGATGCTGTGACCAGCAGGGCACTTACAGTGATTGTATAGTAAATCTTCTCTTCTGGAGGAGGAGGAGGAGGAGGAGGAGGAGGTGGGTGAAGACTGGGGCAGTTTCTGCTCTTGGGGCGGATGTGTAGGGCGCTTTTTTTTTTTTTTTTTTGTAGGACTCAGAGGGGGACGGAGTGAGTGAGTGAGTGAGGAGGAGTAGTTTGGCTGGGCGGGGGCGGGGGTGGAGGGTGGAGGGTGGAGGGTGGTACACCCTTGTCCCTATAAGCCCCCTCATTAAAGCAGTTTGAACAAACCACACACACGCACACACACAGGAGGAGCGGAGTGGACGTCCCGGCGAAGACATGTATTTTCTCAGGCAGGACAAGTCGACGTGGTTAACAGGTGGGACTCACCTGCTTCTCCTCCTCTTCTCCTCCTTCTCTTTCATTTCCCTCTGGTATCTCCTCGGTCCTGGACTGTGGAGGTGGTTGGCGCGTGTGTGTGTGTGTGTGTGTGTGTGTGTGTGTGTGTGTGTGTAGGGTGCATAGGTGAGGACAGCGTGTGCAGCTGAAAGCCGGTTACCTAAAAGGGCTGTGCCAGGCCAGGCCAAAGTGGGTTCATAAAAATAACCAGCGTAGGAGCAGCGACAGTCCAGGAGTGGAGGCAGGAGATAAAGATCCAAAGACTCCAAGATAGAAACGAAGCCAAGCAGCAGAAAAATCGGAATCTGATCCACGGCTGCTGCTGCTGCTGCTGCTGCTTGTCCTCAGATTAGGACAATCCCTGGATTATTGTCATCAACCTTCAGTCTGTCAAAAATGATTTGTTTGTCGCTTTTTTCTAAATATAAATGAAATGTATTTATTTGTTGTAGCGCAATTATTAGATTAAAAAAAAATCAGTTTTTTTTTTTTAGAAAAAGAAATTATTGATTAATTGATCCAAATAATTTCTTTAGTTTCTGTCTAAAAATATTAGCGTGTTTTCTAATGACACTGACGCCGTCCTTCTGTCTTCTGTCCTCACACCTTCATCTGTTCCATCAGCCGACGGCCGACGTTTCTCAGATCTTCTTCTGTCTCTGTTTCTCAGTAATAACAAATTCACCCGAAAGAACTGAACGTTTTCAGGTTTTTTTTTGTTTTTTTTTTATTTGTCCCTAAATTGTTGGTATTTATCAGCGTCTCTAGCTGTAGGGTGTGTGTGATGCGGCGCCCGAGTCCCGGGTCGGCGCTGGTTCTGACTCTTCTGACTTCTGCTTTTCTTCTTCCTTCTCTGCAGGTTATGAGGACGGCAGGATGGAGTTCCCCGACCACAGCCGACATCTCCTCCAGTGTCTGAGCGAGCAGCGGCACCAGGGCTTTCTGTGCGACTCCACGGTGCTGGTGGGCGACGCTCAGTTCCGTGCGCACCGCGCCGTGCTGGCCTCCTGCAGCATGTACTTCCACCTGTTCTACAAGGACCAGCTGGACAAGAGAGACGTGGTTCACCTCAACAGTGACATCGTCACCGCTCCGGCCTTCTCTCTGCTCCTCGAGTTCATGTACGAGGGCAAGCTGCAGTTCCAGAACCTGCCCGTGGAGGACGTCCTGGCGGCGGCCAGCTACCTGCACATGTACGACATCGTCAAGGTGTGTAAAAAACGTCTGAAGCGGAAGGCCACGGCAGAGGCGGACAGCACGCGCAGAGAGGACGACGGAGGGTCCAGCTGCTCCGACAAGGCCGACAGTCTGTCCGACGTTTCTCCCGGACGACCCGCCACCGCCGACCTGCTGCAGAGTGACGAAGATGAGGAGGGGAAGGCGGAGGGGGCGCCGCTGTGGCTCAGGCTGCCCAACACAGACCGAGCGGGGACGCCCAACATGGCCACCAGCAGCCCCCGTCACCCAGAGGGAGAGACGCCGGCCGGAGAGTCACTGGCGGAAGCGGGAAAACTTCTCTCCCCGGCCAGAAGCCCCACCAGCTCCACCGGCTCCCTGTCCCAGAGGTCGCACCACTCGGTGGGCTCCCGGGCGGGCCACAGGGGCAGGAGGGTGTCCAGCGACGCCGCCGACTGCGTCCTCGACCTATCGGTGAAACCCGTCGCCGGTAGCAACCACAACAACCACCACCAACCCTTCTTCAGCGGCGCAGCTACACCTGACAGCCTCCAGAGCCCGCTGGCCGTGAGGGTGAAGGTGGAGAGGGGTGTGGCTTCGGACGAGGAAGAGGAACTGGTAGGCGGAGACTACGACATGGAGCACAGCGGCCTCGCCAAGGCCACCCTTGCCGGCGCCAACGGTGTCCTGAGCCACCATGGGGTCGGAGGCCCTCTGTCGGCGCAGCGGCGGCTGGGCCTGGAGGCTCACCTGTCGGCCCTGAGGGAGGCCTCGCTGGCCTCCGAGCTGGAGCGGGACGAGAAAGCCCTGCCTGCCGCAGACGAGGACGACATCCTGGGGGGCGAGAACGAACGCGCTCAGGCCGAGGCGACCAGCATGGACAGCTCCCTGCTGCCCTACGTCTCCAACATGCTCTCCGCCCCCCACACCCAGATCTTCATGTGCCCCCTGTGCAACAAGATCTTCCCCTCTCCGCCCATCCTGCAGCTCCACCTCAGCTCCCACTTCAGGGAGCAGGAGGGCATCCGCTCCAAACCCGCCGGAGACGTCAACGTGCCCACCTGCACCATCTGCAGCAAGACCTTCTCGTGCATGTACACGCTGAAGCGCCACGAGCGGACGCACTCGGGTGAGAAACCCTTCACCTGCACCACCTGCGGGAAGAGCTTCCAATACTCCCACAACCTCAGCCGCCACGCGGTGGTGCACACGCGCGAGAAGCCGCACGCTTGCAAGTGGTGCGAGCGGCGCTTCACGCAGTCCGGGGACTTGTACCGACACATCCGCAAGTTCCACTGTGAACTGGTCAACTCGCTGTCGGTGAAGAGCGAGCCGCTGGCGCTGCCCAACGTCAGGGACTGGGCCATCGAGGACAGCTCGCAAGAACTGTGGAAGTAGGACCGGGGGGGGGGAGAAGGAGGAGGTGGAGGAGTTGGGGGTGTGGGGTGGGGGAGGTGTTGAGTGAATCATGTTGTTGTTTGTGGCAAGGTCTCATTCAATTGCACTTTAATAGCACATGAAAATGTTTAAAACTACTGACTCTTCAGTTTTTGTCCAGGTCTCACCTCCATCCTGGTCGGGACTTGAACCCGTCACTGACTGAGGACTTTTTTTTTTTTTTTTCGTAAGTAGTGTTTTATGTCAGATGTTCCCGCAGCGGTCGGAGCGTGGTCTCCACCCGCTGCAGGAGTTCAGGTCGACCACACTGAAGTCCCAGGCATTAGAACCCTGGACTGTACCGCGTCGGTGCAGCGCTGCACTACTCTGGCAAAAAAACAGAAGAAAAAAAACTGACAGGTGTGAGTGTGTGTGTGTGTGTGAGTGAATGTATTTTATTAGCTACTGGGCGGGAGGCGTTGTGGGCGAAGCCCCGTTTCTCCCGAGAAGCGCCGCTCGGCGAGGTTGACGACTGACGGCACTCATGCAATGAACAGCCTCCTTTTTCACTGGGAATCAAACTGAAGTCATTTTCAAAAAAGTGATGATTCTAATTCATATTATATTTCTTCTGAATAGAATTGTTTTTCTTAAAAATCATATTTAAGTTGAAGTGATTGTATGTTGTTCCTAAACTTTTCTAGATGAATCTTCTTCTTCTTCTTCTTCTTCTTTTGTTACTTTTGTAAAGGACCTGCTGTCGTTGCATGACCTCCACTCCTGTACATGTTCAGGTGAAATGTTCAAATGTGAATTTGCTGTTTTACTGTACACAGTGTAATGGATCCATTTTTGGATTTTTTTTTTTTATCTCTGCTCTGCGGGTGAGGAAATCTAACGCACCTCCAGGTTGGTCGTTCAAATGAGGAGAAAATGCATGGAATTAGATTTTGGTTGTAAATTTGACTTTGATTTTTTTTTTTTATTTCTTTCTGCATCGAGGAAAATGTTGGTGGTTGACGGTGGAGTTTGTGTTTACTGTCGGCTGCTGCGGCCGAACGGGGCTGTGTGTGTGTGTGTGTGTGTGTGTTCATCTGCATGAGACTACTGGTCAACTGAACTGACCATCTATGGCCACCCAGCACTTCCTACCAACTGCCTGTCTGTCTGCCTGACCTCAGGTTTGAGAGAACCTGATTGGTCCAGATTTCAGGGTCAGCCGTCATTTACAGCTGATCTGAGTCAGAACAGTCGGAACAGGAACTCATCGTCTTCATGATGCGTCGCACATTATTCCGGGCGCGAAAGTGATTCAAGTGTGTGTGTGTGTGTGTGTGTGTGTGTGTGTGTTTTCCAACACTACGCAGGCCTTTTATTTTGATAGAAATGTATGGATTTTCAGTAAAAATTATTATTATTGTTGATGTTAAATTATTTTTTTTCCATAATTTCAGTTTGAATTATTTTAAGCTGCAAAAAACACTTGAGAAGAAAAGAATTAAATCTATAATTAAAAAAATGTTGTTCAATATTTAAAACAATAATTTTCTGTAAATATTTGTTTTATTTTAATTGTTTTTTAAATAATTATTAAGAAAAAAATAGTCTTTTTACAATGTAGAAATTAAAAAGAAAAGACGGCTCCGTGTTTCCCGTCGATGTCGTGTGTGTGTGTGTGTGTGTGTGTGTGCGTGTGTGTGTGTGTGTGTTTTCCGCCCCATCATCTGGTGGTACCTACAGGCGCTGCCAGTGCAACAGTGTGAGGAACATTACAGCAGTTTATTTTTTTGCAGCATCGCCTCATTTTCTGTAGCCTCAAACAGAAGTCGACCCCCTCCCCGTCCCCTCGTCACTGCGCCCCCTGCAGCATTGGTCCTGCTGTTGTTCTCACCGTCACTGCTGTTCTGGTGGTTGTAGTTTTTAACTCTGGTTGTACTTGACGGCCTTAAACTGCTGTAGTTCAGGTTGATCTGATTTTTAATGTTGTTTTGATTTGTTTTTTTTTCTGGTGGGTGGGGGTGTTAGTGATGCTGAGGTGGAGAAACCGACCTGCTGAGGAACACCTCCATCTTTGGTTTGGATTACTTGAAGAAACATAAAGTGCGTGGGGAGCCGGGGCCGGGGCCGGGGTCCGGGCTCTGGGTTTTTTTTTTCTTGAATAAAGTGATAAAGTAAACCTGGTGGTCAGGGTGGGGGTGGGGGGTGGGCTTTAGGGTGGGGGCTGTAAAAGAGTTTGTTTTGAAGAGAAGACAATCAGTGTCTGGACAGATTTGGTTGGTTCTTGGTTGAACTTCTTCCCACTTTAGTCTCTTAGCTCTGACAATCATAGCTGGGTTCATTTCTCAAGGGGAGTCAAAAGGTTTTGTGTTTAGTTTTGTAATTTTTTGGGTGTGTGCTGTTCTTGACATTTTTGAATTGTGTGCAAATTGCAATAAATTATAAGAATCTTGACATGAAACTGAGTCTGGACTTTTGTTTCACCTCAAACGTTGAGAAGAACCAGAGGAGAACCCACCTCAGTATCAGATCACATCAGTAAAAGGGAATTCAAACATGTATAAACAGTTTAGAATCGATGATGATTAAACCCATTATTTGGAAAAGTCCGTTTGGTCTTTAAGGACAAAAGTAAAGACCTTGGATTTTTCTCTGTGTGACCGGACGGACCAGGAGGAACCTGAGCGATCACCTGACTGACGAGAGTCACCTGATCTGCAGTAGGTCTGCAGTAGGTCTGTACTGAAGAGACCAGGACTCAGACCACAGATGGTCTCTGCTCTAAGCCCCCCCCCCACGCCAACACTAATCTGTGGTCTGGGGTCAGATGTCTGTCCAGGTTCTTAGTCCGGTCTCAGGGACAAATACCTCGGTCAAAAAGAATGAGGTTCTGGTCCAATTCGCAGAATGGCAGTTCACCACCAGTCAAGTCCACTATAGGTCAGCTCCAATGAACTGGACCAGAACCTGAACAGAACCTCTACTTTAATCACCTGATCTTGAAGGCAGTGGGACAGAACCAGGACTCTAACACCAAACTATCACTGACCACTGACCTCATTGACCCGGACCAGGAACCAGTCTGGTTTGCTCCAGCTCTCTGACCCTAGACATGAGGAACCAGGCAGCGTAGGTGGCCTGTAGTGTTGGTGTGAACATCTGCCTGTAGACAAGATCTCTCTCTGTCTGTCCCTCTGTCCCTCTGTCTTTCTCTCTCTCAGGGCAGAGCGAGCTTCACTGTGAATGTAGGTCATTAATTTGTTTCTGTCCTTTGTTGACTTGAGGACGGGGACAAAGGCCCAGCTGCAGAACCATTTGGCTCTGCCCAGGGCGGCCGGCTCAACATGTTGGGAGGCTGAGACCAGCGTGGGCTCCTGTCTGGGGCCCCGGCCTCTGCCAAGCTGCCACCAGAGGAGGAGGTGGGGAAGGAGGAAGGGGGTCGGGAGGTGGGGTTCAGGGAGCATCCTGATGTTTGACTGAAGCTGGGAGGTGGGGGTGGGGGGGTCCATGTAACACCAGTTAGAGTGCTGACTCTGGCCCCAGCTCCAGACCTTGAACACAACAAGTCCTCATCAAATTAAAGCAACGTGAACCAGGTCCAGGTCCAGTCCAGGAGGGTTTTGTCTTTGTCTGAGGGTCGGGGGGGTGTGTGTGGGGGGGCTCTTTGTCCACTCCATCACAGCAGGACAGAAACAGAGAGAGAGAAGACAATACACTGGAGCTTCACTGGCAGGGGGGGGGTTTGATCGGGGGGGGGGGTTGGGGAAAAGAGGAGGGACAG
>JAFBJS010000615.1:43796-73479 GCA_016785265.1 Paraplagusia blochii | reverse complement strand
GCTGGTAGGACCTGGAACTGCTTCAGTCCAGGTACAGCTCAGGTCTCCCAAAGACGCTCAAGGGGAGAGCAGCGTCTCCTCCTCCTCCTCCTCCCCACCTACCATTCCTGAGGGGGAGGTCACGTGACCTGTTGGTCAGCACTACTCCACCTTATGGATATAAATCACACCACATGGTCCACACACCAGCATTCCTGAGCACGTGGGGTTATTCCTGGTCATGGGAGGTGGTGTGGTGTGTGTGAGTGCGGGCCCCCACCCAGATCAGTCACTCCTTTTTTGGACATTTTCAATATGGATTTCTTTCTCCCCCCCTCCAGGCCCCTCACCCCTCTACCCTAGGACAGAACCTGACCCAGGTCCTTAGATAAGGACCAGAATACTGAAAATATGTTCATGACACAAGTACAATATCTGGACCAGGAGGAACAAGTGCAGAACCTGGGACCTGGTCTACTGGACCAGAGTAAACACTTCCTCTCTCTCTCACTCTGAGGATATTTGACATTTATACCAGAATGTGAAACAACCGGAACGACTGGTTCCTCAGCCCCCCTCACCCCCCTCCCCCCAAGACATGGACAGAACTCTCAGGTTCCAACAGGCCAAACAGAGGAACCGCTCTGATCACTGACACAGTACTGACGTGTCGACTCAGATCAGCAGTCAGTCCGTGTCAGTTGACTGACAGGACGTCCCACAGGACACTGGACCACTGACCCTCTGATGACTGAAACCCAAACTCTGATTTCTAGGATCTCCATGTCCTGTACGGTCCCTGGTCCCAGTCCCAGTCCCAGTCCCAGTCCCCTGGGTTGATCAGAACAGAACAGTCGTTTATTTGCTCGTCAAAGCGTGAAAGCCAGAACAAGGTGGCACTAGGGGGCAGTAGAGTGTTAAGGGGGAGGAGGGTCTGTACTTCCTGCCAATAGGTGACTGATGACTTTCAGATTTCAAACTGTGAATTAGACCATGGGAGATGACACACGATGATAACCTCTAGGGGGCAGCAGCACCGATTCACCAATCATTGGGAAACGGAGACTTTTTCCACTTCATAGAAACAGGTTCACGTTCATTTCTGGTGGAGAAAGTTCATGTTTTCTTACAGTAGATCAACACCGCAGTCCCTGACTTTCACTTTTATCACAAAACTATTTGGACTATAAATCATTTACTGTGAAACATTGACGAGATGCATGTACTGTACACGGAGTCTGGTCAAAACAAATGTTTCTTAATCCGAGAGACAGACAGACAGACAGACAGACAGACAGTGGTTCTGCTGCTCTGCTCTGTCTTTCACCACTTTAAGGAACTTTTCTGTGACGGTTACAGTCCAGTCCAACTGTGACTGGTCCGAACCTCGGTCCCTGCCCCTACTGGACCGGAAGTGTCAACATGTCAGAGACATTTGTTGTGACTGCGGCGCAGACCGTTCGGGTCGTTACGGTGAGACCGTCAGGTCATCGCTGCTGCCTTCACGGACCATGTGTCATGTGCAAACGACAGCAGGTGGCGGTTGTCAGCGGTCGGAGGTGTGAGGAGAACCTGTTAGCGGGGATTCAAGGTGACTTTAGCAGCAACAACAGACTCTCCACACACACTGACGACGACCGGGAGCCCAACGTCCGGAGTCCGGGTCCGGGTCGAAACCGCTTTGACACCCTCCCTGTTGTCATGTTGCTGAACAGTGAATGCAGCACGGGGGGTGGGGGTTTGGGTGTAGAAGGAAACGGGAGGTTTCACCAACCTGACATCTGCAAACCATGTCTGCGTCCTGTGCCAGGAGATCCACAACTTTCCCCTTCCCCTCGTCTCCCCACTGGGCTCCGAGCACCACGGTCACTTTGTTGCCGACGGACGGCCGCTGCGGCCGCCTGGCCGGACCGCCGCTGCCGTTGGCGGCCCCGTCGGTGACTTCCTGACTCCCGCTCTCCGACATTTCTGTGCGCCCTTCGCTCCACTCTGCGCCGCTGTCGCACCGACGATTGTCAGGAGGCGTGGAGAGCCGTTGAAGTTCGCTTACCATTCGACGGCTGAGGCGACGTTATTGACGTCACAGTAATTTCTCTTTAAAGAACCCGGGGAAGGTTGTGGTGAAGCAGGGTTGTATTTGTGTTTGTTTTTGTCAAATACTGAAGTGTTTTGTTTGTTATTGTGTTTTTTATGACGTAGTTATCAAAGATGCCGATCAATAAACAACAGCCGATTTTCTGTTGTGTCCAGGGATGTGCTTTAACCCAGGTTGTTAGCCTGTGAACCGTGTCAACTGGACTTTCACTAAGCTCTAGAACAACGAGGGCCTTTGTCGGGGCAATAAAACCGTTAACCATACTGATAATAATCCAAGCTTTTATTTTGAAGGGATTTCAATTGCGGTGGAGTGCCGTCTATTCAGACTCCTCAACAGTAGGGGGCGATAAAGGCCGATGCCGCTGTTTGACACCTGCCACTTGTTTGTTGTGTGTTTTTAGAAGCAGAGTGAGTGAGTGAACCCGGTCAGGCGTTCATACAACACTGAATGTTTGACTAAATTAAAGTGTTATTTATTGACTTTCTTGTTGCTGACGGTGTGGCCTGAAGACCGACCAGCCAGGGATCCCCGCGCCTCTGTTGACGTCACATCCTGTGTAAATCACACAAAAGCTGCATCGTTCCCTCACAGCCAGGTCTGTACAGGAAGTAGCTGTAGCCAACTGTAAACAGACTTCATTGTCCGTGCTAAAGCGTGTAGCTCCGGGCTACAGTCACTATAGTCTCATCGCACCGATTCGTCGGTGAATGTCTTCGGTCCGACCAGTCCAGTTAGGGTTCTCCCAGATGTAAAGAGCCGAGTAATCATCTCGATCCTAATACGATCTGTGGAGCCACTCCCACCTGCCCATCAACGTTCACTGTTCGACCAGAACACACTCCGTGCTCGGTCTTCTTCTCCGCGCCGGAACCTGTGGAGTTTCCTCGAAACACGGAACAAAACCGACCACAGGCTGGAGGGACGAGCTGACGTCATAAGAACAAACACATGGACGTAAACGGTCACATGTTATAGCCGATCGAGTCTTAGTACGTTGTTATTTTCGTAGTGATTCAAGGGGAAAAGTCGAGCATCACAGACAGAGACGCGGCTTCACTGCCGTCGCACATCTATGACGTCATTCAGCGCCACAGCTCAGCCGCCTGTTTGTACGAAGGTTACAAGTTCAACACGGAAAACGAGAGAATAAAAAATAGTAAAAGTTCATCGGCCTAGATATTCATGGTGACAAGTGGATGTGATATAATCCAGAATATTTACAAACGGAGGTGAATTTACATAAACACCAGAAGAAAGAAAGAAAATCCATAGATATTCGTTTATCTCAGATGAGTTTGAACCGTTTTCTTACCATTTCTAATCCCAACCCATTATTGTGAAGACCTGCCTGTGGACCATGAAGACCAGATCATTCCATATGTCCTTTTCTTCTAACCATCTATGGATTTTCTTTTATTTTCCCTTTGCAACATCTTGTCCAGCAGAGGGCGGGCTGTAGTCCTGTAACACTTTTCCCTCCGTGTTATTTAGAGCCGTGACTTTCACTGTTCAAAGGATCTTCTCCTCCTCTGCTTTGGTCCCTTCTTCCTCTTCAGGTGTTTCCACAGTCAATCATCCTCCTCCATCTCTCCCTGTCCATCAATCTCCTCTTTGTCTCCTACCTGGTAGCTCCATCTCAATGCCTCTCCCATGTCCAAACCGTCTCAATCCGTCTTCTTCTCCAAACCTTCCTGTCTGTGTTGTCCCTCTAATCATTGTCCATCCTTGTCTCTCCTAAAGAGAATCTCAGCAGCATCTTTAACTCCTCCAGCTCTGTCTCCTGTCTTTGTCTCCAAATGAGAAGGTCGACGATGATGAGAACCAGGGTCAAGTCACACTCACTCCGCACTTGGTTGACTTTCTTGTCTTTGCAATGTTTTTCATCGAATACAGTGAGGCTTTGCTACCAGTAGGTGTCACTGCGGGAGCTTGTTGACGACAGTCTCAGAACATCAGCCTCAAAAAGTGAGTAAACAAGATCTTACTATGTTGAAGGCTCCGTTGATGCTAATAACAAGGTCATGGTCATGGTTTGATTCCCAGGAACAATTCCTGAATTTCCCAGTTGTGATTGATGATGGTATCCATCCATCCATCCATCCATCCATCCATGTGTCTGTGTGAACTTCACTGATTCACAGCAGAAGGTTCCTCCAACTCTGAGCCTGAGTCTGATAAACCTCCATATTCAGCAGCGACTGGAGTCATTTTCTTCACGAGGGAATGTTGCAGTTGGAGGTCAGTCCTGGGTGGAGGCGGGTCATCAAGGACATTGGTCAGTGTGACCTCCCCCACCCCTCCTGGCCCCGAGGCAGAAATGTGACATTTTTCACATTCGAGCTGTGGTGAAGAATTTCTCTGGCGCTGGGATTAGGAATTCCACCACAACTGGGTCATTGAGCTCCTTACTGCCCCCTCCTGCCCCCACTCCCCGGCCCCCCAACAGGAGTCTCAGAGCCAAACTCCAAGGAGTGAGTGGAAATTCAGAGACACAGCCAGGTGTGAATGGAGGTCATTCAGCGAGGAGACTGGGCCACGGGTGGAGGAGCAGCCTGGGCAGATGGATGTGATGGGTGGGTTGATGGAAACATCTGCTAATAGTGAAACTAGTTGGGAACTTGTGTCAGGAAACTGTTGTGAAAGTTGTTTTCATCATTTTCTGTGAATCATACGATGAATGTTTCTTTATTTTAGGGGAATGAAGCCAGAGAGGAACCAAAAAGACTAGATTCATGGGTAGAAATCAGAAACAAAGTCTCTGTAGATGGCGCTGTCTCTATTTAACTAACTCTAGACCATAGACTGAAAGATGATTAACAGTTTAATCTTGTTCTGACTTCTTCAATAGAACTAATTAACAGAACTGTACATTTTAACACATAATTAACAATAATGTAAACTCCAATGGACACTGAAGACTGAATGAAGGAGTCTCAGACGTCTCCTCCTCTGAAAGCGCTCAAACCTCAGGGTCTGATAGGACAAACGTATATGATCTCATTTCCTTGGTGGTCGCTGACATCAACAGACGTTCCGTACGTTCTCAAACGCCACACGTTGCTGAAGTAAAAAATAGACTTTGACTCCTGTCACTGAGCCCTGGACTCTGGACATGGATTACATTGTCAGAGGACAAAGTCATCAGCTGACCTGCTGTTTGTCAGTATCTGGGACGGTCATGGACTCCCCCCTCCCCCTCCCTCACCACCACTCCTGCAGTCTCCCCTTTCTCAGGGATGCAGTGTGGAATTCTGCAGGCAAATGAGACACCAGGAAAAAATGGACATCAGCTCCTGAAGGACGAGAACCGAGAGACGTGCTGCAGGTGATCAGGGTAAGTCTGTCGTCCTCCTGCTCCACAGACCAGAGGCTGACGTTGATTTGACTGAAACCCTGAGCCACGTGCCGTTGTTCTCCGCTCGCTCCACTGAGCTGCAGCAGCAACGTTGCCAAGGTCAAAGACAAGGCAACGAAAACAGATTGAACTGGAGTTCAGACGCTGCGCCTCCTGCTGAGGAGAAAGGAGTCTGATCTGGTTTGTTTCTGTAAAGTGATGATTTCTAATGTGCTGATCTTCAGGGACAACAGCGCTAACGGTGAAGAGCTCCGTCCTGTCGTCACGGTGACTGTTGACAGTGTTTGGGCTGAGATTGAAGGTTGGAGAACATTGACGGATAGAACCTTCTGAAACATCTGGGGGTTAAACTGAACACCATGACCCTGAGACCTAAACCAGGTCTGTGTCTGAACGGGGTCTGGAGGAAGAGTCTCGCTGAAAATACAGTAGGATTTAGGAAAGATTTAGTTGTCAGAAACTGGACTTCCACTTCTTCTTCTTCTTGGAATTGAAGGATGTTTCCTTCCTCAACTGAGGAACTTCATCAGTTTCTGGTTGAAGTCAGAGGGAACTCTAGTAGTTCTCCTCCTCTGGACCACTGTCTTCACCACTGGACAAAGGTGTGAAGAGTTGTTTTGGACCAGACGCTTTTTTTTCAGTTCCCTTTAACGACGTTGGCTTCAGTGTTTTTCCTCCCACTCTGACTGTGTTGGAGTCCAAGCCCTGATGAGATGTTTTCCACCGGTTCTAAAAAAACCCTGAACCACAGAAATGCAATAAAAATAAACCAGTCCTGCCACTTGGACACCTCAGGCACTTCCACTTCCTGTGTCTCCAAAACAGACCCTCCTGTCTCTGGAACTCTGTTTTTGGACATTTTTCCAGAGAGAGGTTTCACAGAGACACGGACAGTTGGATTCATGTAGAAAGATTGAAATCAATAGTTGAACTGACAAGAATGAGGTCATCAGATGGAACCATGGTTGGACAGATAGAACCTCCTCGATCCCTGGGGAGTGTCCTTCAGGAAGTGAATGCCAGGAATGAGGGACATTAGGGGGACAACACAGAGAGGAAGGGTTGGAGAAAAAGAAGCTAGAGAAGACAGATTGAGATGGTTTGGACATGTTCAGAGGGGGGACAGTTGCTAGAAGAGGGATTCTAGAGATGGAGCTACCAGGTAGGAGACAAAGGGGAGATTGGTCCAGTCCCCTGGTGTCAGTGGGACCAGGAGTCCTCAGAGGTGACACTGGGGCAGGAGTGTTTGAACATCAGTGAACTTCCTCCACTGATGTCACACACCAACCTCACATCCTGTCTGTGTCTCAACCCTGGAGTCCAGAATTTCTCACCAGTTCATGACACGCCCTCGTCCATCGATCCAGACCCTGACTGGACCTCTCTGGTCTTTATGGGTCTTAATCTCAGTTGGAATGTACTTCACCCAGTCAGGGATTAATCAGTGAGACCCTGTGGGTGGAGGTCAGTAAAGTCTGATGTTGCCCCCGCCCCCCAGATTTATGGGCCTCCAGCAGCAAATACAACAGGTGGAGAAGATTGAGGAGTGAAGATGAGGAGCCATCATTTCTTCATACTTCCATCCAAAATAGTCCTAGTCTTTGTTGGATCTCCTCCTCCTCCTCCTCCTCCTCCCTCCGTCAGTCTTCCCACTCGTCCCACAACAAGCAGCAGAATGACCTCCGTGGTTAGGTCTTTCCAAACGTCTGCTCGCTCTGACCTCACATCTATTCCACCGTTTATTGGACGATTTGTCTCATCAGCCCGGAGATGAGACAAGGCCCGTCTTTATTGGACTCATATACATCCAACAGCTGCTCATTTTTGGACCATCTCCCCAGTTGACGTTGTGTCTCGGTTCCGTCTGCTCTGTGTTTTGGCTACGCAGCCGTAAACAAGTCCAACGAGGACAGACGAGGACAGACCAGACACGTTCAGACCTTCGACATAAACAGACACGGAGCAGTGTCCCAGTCCTCTGAGGTTCCTCTGTGTCTGGGTCGAGTGTGGACGGGACAGAACACAACAGAACAGACTGCGGTCTCCAACCACAGCTGCTCTTTTTATAACTGTGGGGGGAGACAGGGTGTGAAGGAGACTGTGAACCCACCAGGGGTTTATGGACAGACAGGGTGAGACAAGTTAACAGGGATGACGGTCTCCTGTGAGGACTCTCTCTCTCTGTAAAGCAGCTCCACTTGTCCCTCACGTCCTTCACATGTTATTGTCTCTCTTCTCTCTGTCGCTGCGGCTGAAACTGAATGACTGTGAATGTAAAAAAAGTCCAACCACGCCTCTATTCCGAGGGGCCGTGAACGCAGCACGGCACAGTGTGTTAGTGTGTTTGACTCCGTCCATGTGCTCAGACCGAGAGGACAAGGTAAGACACGCGTTTCTCTGTTCCGTGCTGGTTGTTGTGGTCTGGTCACCACCAGGGTCGGTGTTCGGCAGTGTCTGTCCACACTGAGCCACAGGTCCGGGTTAAGGACCGGAGTCTTTGGCGCTTCTTTCCAGCAGAGCGCTCGTTTTTAAAAACGAGCGCTCTCTCCGTGTCCGTGTCTGTGTTGATGGTCTCTCTTCACCTCCTTCTCCTCCTCCTGCTGCTCCTCTCTCCTCTCACTCGTCTCCTTCTTCTGTTTCGTCCTTGTCTCGGGGTTTCCACTGGTTCGCCGGGTCAAACCGGGCCGTCGCGGTGTTGGAGGTCGAACGTCTTTGTTTTTGAATCGAGCGGTAAATGAACGGAAGGGCGCGTGGTCTGTGCTGCCGTCTGTAGCTCTCAGCTCCCTGCTGATGGTCGGTGGTTCTGGTCCATGTCTGAGGTCTGTAGTCAATCAGACCACAGGTCGGAACCGTTTTCATCCTCCGCGGCGGACCGGACCGCAGTGTGTTCGCCCGTTCTCATTGGCTGACGGTCAGTATTACGGTGTGACGTCGGCATCAACGTCATTGTGGCGGGGACAGGTGAATTCACCTGTGAGTCTGGTTTGATGGAAAGAACCTTGATGAAGACCACGGGTCAGTCACTGGTCAGAGGAGGTCACATTGTGGTTGTTGTTACAGATCTGTTCTAAGATCTAAGATGGAGCCTTGGTGGAGCTCAGCTGTTTGCTCAAGGGTTCCTCAGAACTCCAGCACCGACGCAGTTAGCTAAAGTGAAAGCACATGCGCTGCAGTGTCTCCATGCGGTGAGGCGTTGCATCATGGGATTTGAGAACCTCAGTGGGAGGGATCAGAGGTGACAGTGGTGTTGGTGTAATTCACATGGTTGTCCACTAGTCAGTGTGGTGGGTTCTTCATCCGCCTGGTGCTGGGGCTCACCAGAGTGTCCCCTGCTTTACATCACTGACTAGCCCCCCCTGCAGGCCACGCCCTGTCCCTAGTCTTGGCCAACAGCGTGGTTGGTGGAGCTGAGTCATGGCTGCTGTGCAGAATTATTTTCCATGAGGTCGTCAGGTCTGGGTCCTGGAGCAGTGGGTCAGTGGTTCTGGTCAGTCTGTGTCACTGCAGGAACCGACTCAGCAAATCACTCTCTGGTAGAACCTCTGGTGGTCAGATTTGGTATCACACGTTCTGTGACCTCTGGTCCAGGACCAATCAGGGCCTTGATGGGCTGTTACTGAGCTATTTTTATTTTTGGAGACGTCCAGCAGCAGTTGAGGACGTCTCGCCTTGTGTTTCATCTCAGGTTTCTCATTGGTTGGAATGTGATGCCATGTTACATGAGGCAGAACTTAGACACTGGTCTCTCAGAGCCTGTCCATGTGAGTGGACCGACCCGAGTCCAGAGTGTGTATGTATGTGTGTGTGTGTGTGTGCGTGTTCTACTCCTGGGCGGGCCCCTCGTCAGGAGTACTGTTACTCACTGAGTACTCACTCAGCCACACCCAGACGGCTGAGTCATGTGACCTCTGCTCAGGACGATGATTCACTGATGGACGTACAGGTTTGAAGAAGCTCCAGGTATAATCTGGACTATCAGTTGACTACAGAAGTTCCCCTGGTCCCGTCAAGGCCACAGAGAGAGATGCACTGGACGCCCAGAAAGTTCTGGCTTGGAGACGGGAAGAATTAAGGCCCAGTTTACAGGTCTACAGGAAACACAATTCGATGATTCTCATATCTCAAGGTTCCACTGTATGTTTAATTTTGGCCACAGCGGGGCGCTGTTTGGAGACCATTAAACTAAGGTTGTAGGAAACATCACTACACCACCGCGTGCAGACGATATATGGTGTCGTTGGACCTGGAACAAACACGTGGACAGATCCTGGTCAGCAGTGAGGATGAGGAGGGTGAGGAAGGTCTAGCTTCAAGTTCCTCCAGAGTCTAAGGTGGAGCTGTTTGGAGGTGACACACAGGAGGATTGGATCGAGTGAGAAATAAGAGGATGAAGACCCGAGGTTGGTGTTGGACTGAGAAGACAGGAGGAGGAACCAAAGTGTGGAGCAGAGCTCCTTCCACTGCCTTCAGTTCTCTGGTCTGAACGTCAGCAGACATGGCTCAGAGGGGAGGGGTTAGGGACGGGGGTCAGAGAGGGGAGTCACGTCTCCCCGCCCCCGTGGTATAAGAGAAGAGCTTGTTGAGCTGGGGCGGTCCTGATGAAGAGGACAGAGGACGGAGGAGCTCTTTGTCTGGTTCTTCTCTGCGTCTGGAAGTGAGTTTGTTTCTGTTGTTTATGCTGCAGCTGAAGAGGTGGAGTCAGTGAGTTGAAGGGACTTGACATTTGTCTGCAAACCAGAAGATGTTCAGACCATCGTCTGGACCAAGTCTTTTCTGTAGGGAGTTGAGGTGAAGATACAGTTTATCATCAAGTGTAGATGTGGAAAAAAAAACCACTGATGGAGGAGAAATTCCAGGCTGATGCTTTGACCTTCTGGAGATAACTTCTGTCCTCCTTGTTGTCTGTGTAGATTCTCAGTCGTCCACGTCCAAAATGATGTCTCTTCCAGGGCAAGAAACCTACTATGTCCAGTCAGAGGGACTCCTTTTGGACGTTTGTCTTTTTGTCATGAAATGAATGTTTGACAGTGAGAGTAACTTCACTTGTCGTCAGGTCTCTGACCCAGACTGAAGGTTGTGCCTGTAGAAGCTCCATGAAGTTCTCTCTCTAGAGGCTGACTGACGGCAGCAGCAGATACAGACGTCCTCCACTCAGGAGACCGCGTGATAAAACTGTCTTATCTGTGCCTTTCAGACCTTCAGACCTTCTGCTGCTGCTGCTGCTGCTGCTCAACATCTCTAACTCACCAGTGACTTCAACCATGACGGCCGTCAACGCCCCGCAAGACAAGTAAGAAAGGCTCCTTGTTCAGGTCCAGACCTGGTCCTGCTCACATGGTTCCTGTTCCCTGAGAATCCAAATGAACTTAGTGATAATATGAGCAGCGTGGCTTCACAGAATTCCTCTCATGTGAACTCTAATTTGTTCCACTGTCCCAGATACAACGCTGTGTGGATCATCTTCTTCATCCTGGGTCTGGGAACACTCCTACCATGGAACTTCTTCATGACGGCAACCATGGTAGGCACACCTGGTCCACACCTGGAGTTCTAAAGCTAGCCCTCAGTGGGGGGTGGAGGTGGGGTGGTTGTTTCTCCACCTGTTATTAAAAAATGACACTGGAGGCAAGAGCTTCACCCAAGAAACCAGGTGATCTTTGTTGAACCTTCACCTGGTTTCTGGGCCGTAGGAATCAGTAGAGTTTTTGGTTCCCAAGGATGGATTAAAGGGGGGCCCCCCAGCGCCCCAGGGGAGAGAGCTGTTTGAACTTCAGCGTCCACGCATGAAGCCTCTTCTTCTATCACTCTGCGTCTCCCTCAGTGTCTCAGCCTTCTTGTCGTTGCCTCCTTGTTGTCTGTGTAGATTCTCAGTCGTCCACGTCCAAAATGATGTCTCTTCCAGGGCAAGAAACCTACTATGTCCAGTCAGAGGGACTCCTTTTGGACGTTTGTCTTTTTGTCATGAAATGAATGTTTGACAGTGAGAGTAACTTCACTTGTCATCAGGTCTCTGACCCAGACTGAAGGTTGTGCCTGTAGAAGCTCCATGAAGTTCTCTCTCTAGAGGCTGACTGACGGCAGCAGCAGATACAGACGTCCTCCACTCAGGAGACCGAGTGATAAAACTGTCTTATCTGTGCCTTTCAGACCTTCAGACCTTCTGCTGCTGCTGCTGCTGCTCAACATCTCTAACTCACCAGTGACTTCAACCATGACGGCCGTCAACGCCCCGCAAGACAAGTAAGAAAGGCTCCTTGTTCAGGTCCAGACCTGGTCCTGCTCACATGGTTCCTGTTCCCTGAGAATCCAAATGAACTTAGTGATAATATGAGCAGCGTGGCTTCACAGAATTCCTCTAATTTGTTCCACTGTCCCAGATACAACGCTGTGTGGATCATCTTCTTCATCCTGGGTCTGGGAACACTCCTACCATGGAACTTCTTCATGACGGCAACCATGGTAGGCACACCTGGTCCACACCTGGAGTTCTAAAGCTGGCCCTCAGTGGGGGGTGGAGGTGGGGTGGTTGTTTCTCCACCTGTTATTAAAAAATGACACTGGAGGCAAGAGCTTCACCCAAGAAACCAGGTGATCTTTGTTGAACCTTCACCTGGTTTCTGGGCCGTAGGAATCAGTAGAGTTTTTGGTTCCCAAGGATGGATTAAAGGGGGGGCCCCCAGCGCCCCAGGGGAGAGAGCTGTTTGAACTTCAGCGTCCACGCATGAAGCCTCTTCTTCTATCACTCTGCGTCTCCCTCAGTGTCTCAGCCTTCTTGTCGTTGTCCACAGTACTTCACCGAGCGACTGAAGAGTACCAGCGGCGACGGCCTTCTTTCGTCCAACCTGACGTCCAACCAGACTGGTGGAGACTCTCGTAACGTCCTGGAGTCCAAGTTCAACAACACCATGACCCTGTGTGCCATGGTTCCTCTGCTGATCTTCACCTGCCTCAACTCCTTCATCCACCAGAGGTATCCGTCCTGTCACTCACTATTATCACTCACTAACCCTCCACCAATGCAAATGGACGGACTCAAGTCACATGGTACAGTAGACAGGAGCGACGACGAGCGGCGGCACCGTACACCTCCGACCATCCGCTCTGTTACTGTGGTCAGCCGGCTCTGCCCAATCACACCGGTTTATTTTCCCTTCCCATCCGTGAGCCCACGCCCCCTGTTGGTCAGACCCAGTATGATGAAGGGGGACTTCCTTCTTCTGGCTGTGGTCCGGGCTGAACCACAGATGTTTCTCTGAAAAACAACAACTGTTTTTGTTTTCCCTCTGGGTCTGAGGCCAAATGAAGAAGACAGTAATATTATGGTGTTTAGTCCAACGTAGATATAGATGTATTAGATACACACACACACACACACACACACACACAGAGTTCACACGTAACAGGCAGTAACGCCCGGGGTTGTGTGTCCGTCTCCCAGGATTCCACAGAAGCTGCGGATCTCCGGCACCCTGACGGCCATCCTGCTGGTCTTTCTCCTGACGGCGGTCTTGGTCAAGGTGGAGATGACTCCTCTGACCTTCTTTACCGTCACCATGATCAAAATCATCTGCATCAACTGTGAGTCTCCTCCTCTGTCCCCCCCGTCCCCGCCGTGTGTGTGTGTGGTTTCTCCTCCTGGATCATCTGGAGCTGTTCAGCTGACAGTAAGCACGGCCTGGTCACATGACCCAGCTCCAGAGTCCTCGCACCATCGGTACCATAGCAACTCCGACGATGGAAAACATCAAAAGTCCGTCCAGAACGTTGACAGAAGTTCTGCTCCTTTGTGAGAACAGCGCTCTCAGCTGGAAGGCATCTCCATGGTCAGGTGGTGGAGCTGATGAGTTACATGTGTTTAATCAGAATCATCTGATCGTCCTCCACGCTGGGGGAGGGGACGGGAGGGGTCTGGAAATGTCCTCACTCTGGGAGTCCTCCACAGAAAGTACAAGCTCATCCCTCCTTCCCACATTGTCCAAGAATGTTTGACCTTGGAGTCAAAGTCATAGTGACCTCAGGCTTTGATGTCCTCTGTGTGTGTGTGTGTGTGTGTGTGTGTGTGTGTGTGTGTGTGTGTGTGTGTGTGTGTGTGTGTGTGTGTGTGTGTGTGTGTGTGTGTGTGTGTGTGTGTGTGTGTCTCAAACCAAACGTCTCAAACCGTCCGTGTGAAACGTCCACGTTGTTCGATTGTTGTAACAGTGTCTGTTTGAAATTCCTGGGAATGTTTTGATTCCCAGTTTTTGTTTTTAATTCAAACGGAACCTCCCTCTCTCTCCCTCTCTCTCCCTCTCTCTCTCCCCCTCCTCTCCCTACTCCCCCCCAGCCTTTGGGGCAGTTCTGCAGGGCAGTCTGTTCGGGTTGGCAGGACTGTTGCCCGCCTCATACACCACACCCATCATGAGTGGACAGGGTCTGGCCGGGACCTTTGCTGCCTTCTCCATGATCTGCGCTCTGGCCAGTAGGTGTCTCTGTCTCTCCGACAGGTGACATTGCTAATTTGTTAGCAACTCTGTAGCGTCCTGATCTGGGAATCTCAGGACACACACACACACACACAATCTGATTTCATCACCATTTCTTTCCTGAAACATTAATCTGCAGCTGTAGATGACAGTGAAGGTCACTAGATGGCAGCATTGAAGCCTATTTAATGACTCTATTTTGGACGGTGGACGGATACATACAATATATATATCAATATAACCAGACCCGTATGTGTTGTGTTTGGACCATATCAAACATCTGTGGTCGACGTCTTCCTACGGTTCAGCTTCACTTC
The DNA here is from genome assembly GCA_016785265.1 of Paraplagusia blochii. NCBI lineage: Eukaryota > Metazoa > Chordata > Actinopteri > Pleuronectiformes > Cynoglossidae > Paraplagusia > Paraplagusia blochii. Next base: position 59,268 of record JAFBJS010000615.1, on the reverse strand, counting down.
CTGGAGTTAGGATTTTAAGGAGTGTCAGGAAGTTCTCCAGCTGTTTTCCTGGGGTTTGGTGTCAGCTCTAATGTGTGTGTTTTGTCTCTTATACACATCTAGATGTGTATAAGAGACAGTCCCATCCGTGAGCCCACGCCCCCTGTTGGTCAGACCCAGTATGATGAAGGGAGAGAAGAAACCGGCGGTGAGTCTGACAGAGGACGAGGCCAAAGCCAGTGTGTCGGTGTTCACCATCTTCAAACAGGTGAGATGGCCACCAGGGGGCGACCCTCCTCCACGCCTTGGTGTTGAAATAATTAATGGTCCAGTTTAGACCAGTTTGACTCTCGGACCTTCTGTGTTCTGTGGTTCTGTTCTGACCAGATCTGGGTGATGGCTCTGTCCGTCTGCTTCATCTTCACCGTCACCATCGGCTCGTTCCCGGCCGTCACGGTGGACGTCTGGTCCACGGTGGCTGGAGACACCGCCTGGAGTGAGTCTGGACTCAGTTGTTCATTTGACCTAAAGCTCTGACTGAACCCCTGGGGCGCTGTCCCGGGGGAGGGCACTTGTAGCAGGAGACTCGTCCGTTCTTCTGAGGAAGTGTTTGTCTTTTCCACTGATGGTGGTTTTTTTGTTGTTGGATGAAGAGTGACTGGAGCTGAGCTCCTCCTCCTGCTCCTCCTCCTCCTCCTCCTCCCTCTGCTCCTCCTCCTGCTCCTCCTCCACCTCCTCATCCTCCTCCTCCTCCTCCCTCTGCTCCTCCTCCTCCTGCTCCTCCTCCTCCTCCTCAGTTAGTTTTGGCTCCGTTTCATTATAAACTGAGTTAAAATGAAAAAATACCGAGCAGTGGGAATCAGCGGCTCCGGATGTTTTTGTTCTGGACCCGGAGTCACAGCTGTGAATCCAAACTGATGTTGGGGACGGGTCAGAACCTCAGAATCTGATTGTCTGTTCTGCTCTGATTTCCAGAAACCTACTTCATCCCTGTGACCTGTTTCCTCCTCTTCAACGTGATGGACTGGGCTGGACGCAGTCTGACCGCCCTGTGTATGTGGGTCAGTTCAACACACACACACACACACACACACACACACAGTCAGTGGGCGGGGTTCACAGACCAGGTCAGTTGGTGGTTGGATTTGTCTCAGCTCTCACAGAGGAGATCTTTGTCTGGAGTTCAGGTTTTTGGAGATCAAATGTTGGTTGTGGGTTTGACTCCAGCAGAGATGATCGTGTGTGTGTGTGTGTGTGTGTGTGTGTGTATGGACCACTTCCATCTCTGAACATCTCTGTGTCAAACTCTCCAGAATCAGAGTTCAGCCCTGTCACATGGTCTGCTGGTATGAGGAGTCAGATGTTCCAGGACCATGTGACCTTACACGTCAGCAGACAACCAACAGACCTGGAGATCAGATACATATCACCGTACTGTGGTGCAACCATACAATCATTTTCATTGTTTTGAAGGCAGGGACGCAGGGCAGGTCCATGTCCATGAAAGACCAAGATGTTCTGAAGTGTTGGACTGGACTTTTCTTTATCTGCTGTTTCTCTGCTGATCTTCTCTGGACGTCTGTGACCAGTGAAGAAGGCAGAGGTCCAGAGATGTGGAACTTCTAGAGTTCCCTCTGACCTCAACCAGAAACTGATGAAGTTCCTCAGTTGACCACTGGGGACAACAAATCAGTTGGATGAACTCTTCTTCTCTGGTCTGCAGCCAGGTAAAGACAGTCGCTGGCTGCCCGTCCTGGTCGTCCTGCGCGTGGTCTTCATCCCGCTCTTCATGTTGTGCAACGTTCAGCCTCGTTACTACCTGCCTGTGCTGTTCGGCCACGACGCCTGGTACATCATCTTCATGAGTCTCTTCTCCTTTTCCAATGGATACCTGGCCAGTCTCTGCATGTGCTTCGGACCAAAGTAAACACACACACACACACACACACACACCTGAAGCAGAGATGGAGTTCAGTTCAGTTCAGTTCAGTTCAGTTCAGTTCAGTTCATCCAGAAAAAAAAAACGCTGCAAATATTTTCATCTTCTTCTCCTTCTGACCAGGAAAGTGTCGCCGCAGGAGGCGGAGACGGCCGGAGCCATCATGGCCTTCTTCCTGTCCCTGGGTCTGGCCCTGGGCGCCGCCCTGTCCTTCCCCATCAGAGCCCTGGTCTGAAGCTGCAGTGGATCAGAGTTAGAGCAGAACACGCTGTGGTTCTGAGGGAGAACCTCATTCTGGACTAAATGAACAAAGACTGAGGGTGAGTGAAGTCAGTGGAGACCTCCACCTGGTTTCCTCACCACCATGATGATGATGATGATGATGATGATGATGATGAGATTTAACTGCATTTATTTTTTTAACTTCCTCCAAATGCAAATCAGCTTTTTATTTATTTTTTTACTCAGATGGAGAGGATTTTCCTCTGAGTTCAAACCAAAAGTATTAAATCATGTGGAGATGATGAAGGTGATGATGATGATGATGTGCTCTGACCTCAGACCAGCCTTGTTAGATATTAATAATAATAATAATAATAATAATACATTTCACTCAAGGTCACTTAACAATAGAAACAGGGACAGGAGGCAGGTTATTGGGAGCAGGTGGTGGAGGTGGAGGTGGAGGTGGAGGTGTCTGGTTGTCACAGGTCTAATTCTCATCATCACTTTTCACTTTTTAATGTTAAGGTTTTTTTTTGTTTTTTGTTTTTTTTTTTGCATCGATGCTGAACCATTGGTTCGTTCTCTGATCAAAACTGCTGCAGATTTTAACTTAGTTTGAGCTGAAAAACCCAGACGTGGGAAAAGACAGATGTTTGGAGGGAGGAGTGGAACCACAGACCACGTCAAAGTTCAGCCTTTAATGTTCTAACCTCACGGTCACTGCTGCTGGGGCTCAACCTGTGGTCCGCAGCCTCCATCCTTGGTGAAATGGTGGCTCCACCAGCAGAACATCCCTGAAGAGAGAGATAAACACAAAAGTAGAAAATCAGTCCAATAGATATTGATGAAGGTCAAACCTGAACATGTGGATTATGTGAGAATGAAGCCAAGTCTCCTGGGACTATTGTCCTTTCTGAATTGAATTGTGCCAAAATGATTTCCATTTGTTTGTTTGTTTGTTTGTTTGTACGATGTTTTCTAGCAGAACTCGGTCACATTCTTGTTTTGGTGAAGAATGAAGTTCGTTTTTTATTTTTTTAACTTGTGCTTTGGATGTTTTTATACTCCGGGTCCGTTGTCGAAGTCTTCTTCTTAGTTTGTACGTTTTTAACCTTTGTTTCTCATTGTGCTTCCTTCTTTCAGCTCAGTGATTAAATGCATTTCTTAAACTGTGGCTCCCTCTGTTGGTCATTTTTGGATATACACTAAATGAATTCATCGAACAGGTCACATGAGCAGCGAACCGGAACCACGAATTCGAACCCTGTAACCTCACATGACCTGAACAGTTCACTCGTGGCTTTGACCACGGCCTAATGTCCCCTAATGTCTTTGTTGTCATGGTAACGGCGTGGTGTCTTAAAGTGACCTAAAGTGTTCTTTAGTTCTTTGGTCTGAGTGTTGTATGTTTATCGAACGATCTGGCAACCCCACCGTTTGACTTAGTTACTACTGACGTAGTTTCCGCGGCTTTAACTTTTTTTTAGTTTAGTTTATTTAAAGCAGACACTGACATTTAATAAAACACATGGTTAAAAGGACAGAATTAGCCAGAAGGCTAGTTTTCATCCGTGATCTCCAACTTTAACTCGGCGCCAACGTCAGGACTGAGTCCCCGCGGCTACGACAACAGAGTCAACGGAAGTGAAGGCGCCGGAAATCCGGTCTAAGGTTCTATGGAAGTCTCGTCTCGACGGTTGGACCGCATGAACGTCAGTCCACGTCCAAGGCGTGTTTGGTCCAAACGTTACTTTCTCACGTCTCACTTCGCTCATATGGAAGACCACGATGTGACCACGTGATTTATCGCCGCTTCCGTTTAAGTTTTACAACGTGAAAATAATGAGAATATTTCTGACCTGGAAATCAGTGTCGATGACGTCACTTCCTGTTGTTGCAATAACGGACAAAAATCATTGGCATCAGGACAAAATGATGAGATGAAGGTGAGAAGAACGGACGACAGGTGGCACTGAAACCTGAGTGACGTGGCAGACAAGGAATGAGACCAGGTAGGGACTCAACTCAGGGGTTGGGACCTCCTCTGAGGACCAGGGAAGATGGATGGTTGAGTCAGAGGAGACAGGCTGAAGCCAAAAGGACCCCGCCCCCCATGTTTGACATGGAGCCACAGTTGATTTATTTATTCCGTAAACATTTTATTCCAAAATAAATGAGCAGATAATCTTTAAAGGTGGACACACCCACCGCACACAGGTGGAGGAGGTCAGATCTTCATCTTCTGCAGCACTCCATCACTCTCTAAGACTGTAAACCTGTGAAGAACTCAGGTGACAACAGCAGAAGAAACAAACAAACCTGAGACAGAAGTGATGGAACCGTCTGACCTGTGTGTATATATATATATATATGTGTTAACAAACTAGTCTTCAAGGAGAAACAGAGCAGAGACTGAAGGTGGAGGCAGGAGTTGTAGCTTCTCGGTCCAGATACTGTATGGATCTATGGGTGGAACATCTCAACAGCCCTAGAATTCTGACTGGAGCCGAGGCCATAAAAACATTTACAATGAGACACGTTTCCCCGAAGGAGTCTCTTCTTATTCTACAAACACAGCAGCAGCAGCACGCCACCCACTGGCCAGGTCAGTCCACTACAGGAGTACAGGAAAAGTTCAGTTTCATTACAGCAGCTCTTCACAAAAGCCTAAAATATTCCTTCAGATGTTCAGATGTTAGTGACCTGAGCTGAGCTTCGTCAGTTGGACTGAAAATCACTTTGACTTCCTTCACTGATCACCTTAGTTCAGCAGCAGCAGGTTGACACTAATGTCTCCATCATTATGTCTGTCAACCATCTGTGCTGAGAGACACAAAACTATTGAGGACCTGGACAGAGTTCTTTCACCGCAGACTGAGGACGTGAAGAGAATTTGTGCTGACTCTTCCTCCTCCTCCTCCTCCTCCTCTTGTCAGATTCCGATCAGATCATGGTCAGATGTTGAGATGATAAGATCACAGGATAAGCTGAAAAAATAATCCAGCCACTTTATGATGCTTTAAAGTTTACTTTAAAACCAGCAGAAAAGGTGTTTTGGTTCTAGTCTCTGTCCACTGTGGAAGACGCTCGGTCCAGGTCCTGTGTCCAGGTCCTGTGTCCAGGTCCTGCGTCCAGGACAGATTCATCTACAGAAGTCAGTCTTCTCTACAGTGGGAAACTGCATTTGAGACGTGGTGGAACAGAGAAGGTAACTTTCATTAAGGTCCAGTGTTGTCTTAATGACACTCGCAACCACCACTCTGAGGCCAGATTTGGTGCTCTGGTCCCATAGAACTCACTGTCCCGTGGGAAAATGCAGTTGAAGGGGCCTTTGAGCGGAAAAAACTGCGCTACACAGAACTTGCGGCGGATGCACAACAGCGAGGCTGGAAAGCCAAGGTTTATCCAGTCGAAGTTGGGTGCAGAGGGTTTCCACCATCAAGCTACTCAAAGACCTGGGCATTCATGGGCAGGCTCTGCGGCAAACAATCAAATCCCTCACTGAAGCAGCAGACAGGAGTAGTCAGTGGATCTGGATGAAGAGGAGCGACCCCTGCTGGGGTCATAAATCACAATCGTGAACCTCCCAGGCCATTCTTCCATTTGGGCATGGGACACAAGCGCTGGACTGATCAACCTGTCGCTGGCCACCATCGATGAGGGTGTCTAGTGATGAAAGGGATATCACGAGTATCAGCATCTGGCAACGCTACGGTAAACAATCACTTACCATGGCAGGAAGGGACCAGTAAAACTGGACATGAGCAGCAGAAACTTTAGGCTGGTCTGAGAATTAACTCATTCTAATAAGAAAAACTGTCTTCAAATGACTTCATATGACGTGTCTCTGATGGATGGACCTTTTTTAAAAAAAGAACACCTTACAGAGTCCTCAAAATATCGCTGTAAACATCAATGAATATTTCAGTACTGCAAAGGGAGCTAAACCCTCAGAGACAGACAGATCTTAGGACTAAGATGAGATACTACTACTAATGTAAGAGTGGTAACCTTAACCGTACAGGAGGAAGAAGAAGAGCAGTAGTATTAGTGGTAGCAGTCGCGGATTTCAACCGTAGGCTTTCAGTGATGCCATAGTTTTGTGACGTTAAATTAATACACCACCACCATCAGTATCACACCAGGACTTGAGGATCCGCACATATACATTATATCAACCTTAATATAGGCTAATCAAGAAACACTTCATTTACAGAGCCTGAATAAATTATTCTTGGTATTTTTGACATTTAACTGTGCTGGTAATGATTTGTTTTGTCCCTTGGTTCGGCATCGAACCCCCGGCACATTTGCCCACGGGTAGTCAAAGTGCAAACGCGTAGAGCAGGACGATTTGAGAAAGGTGATTCTTAAGGCTTAGGTTAATATGGAGATTAGATGAGTGCAGTCCCAAACATGTCAATTGTTCTTACAATGGACTTAAACGAAGATTTTTCCCACTTATGAATAAATGCACACCGCACAAAAATTTAAATTAAAAAATAAAATCCATCAATTTATCTTTGCGTTTTAGATCCATCAGCAAGTCTTTTTTGATGGAGAGGTGCGTCTGTCCGGTCGTATTTCTGCCGTACATGATTAGATGCTTCAATGCCAAGAATGAGCGTTCAACAGAAGCAGAGGACACAGGGATGGTTACAGCCAAACACGCCCATGTGTAAAGTTGCCACATCCCCTCACCCAGATTTTTGATCCGGAGAAAATCTAGGAGATCAGCAGGACTTCCTTCAAAATCAGCCATGCCATACATTTCAGTCAGTTGTGTTGTCAGTCCAAAAAAAATCAAACAAGATGACATTGTCAGACTCCCGAGAGAGCTTATCCAATCACGGGACAAGTGAGCAAATCACATGACACGCCAGATAGATGCCACTGACGTCACAATCTGGCAAGATGATTGGTCTGAGCACTGTGAGCTGAACGGGCTGTGTCCATTCACTTACAGCAGACACAGCCTTTACTTTTGATTCTGAAGCTTCTTGCAGATTTCAGGGAATCTGACTGAATTATGATTGGATAAAATGTTTTTCTCCAACTTTTTAGTTTATATAAATAAAAAAATAATACATTTTATTTACAAATATTTATAAATATATTTGTTTTTCTGTTTTATGTTTGAACCAGCAGAGAAGGCTGGCCCTCACCGCCCACCACTGAGTGGTAGCAGTAGAGGTGCTAGTAGTAGTAGAAGTAATAGTAGTAGTACTAACAGCAGGAGTAGTAATAGCAGTATTACTGGTACAAGTTAGTAGAAGTAGTAGTAGCAGCAGCCTTAGTAGTTCCACCAGGAGTATAGATAGCTCTACAGTAGTACCAATAGCAGTAGTAGCAACAGTAATAGTAGTTGTTGTTGCAGAAGTGGAATAGAAAAATAAAATTAAAAATAAATTAAATTGTGCTAAAGTTCTTTTTTCATTTAATTTCATAACTTGACCATTTTTGTAATAGTTTTTAAAAATTGCTGAATTTTTACCTTTACCGTTCTTATACTAAGGAGACGAGCGCTAAGACGGTGAAGGCACGCTCTACATGAGGGAGACCATTCTGCCGTCCCTCTTCTGTCTGTCGATATTAAAAATGTTTCAACACTTATACCATATGAATTACATGCAATTATTTCAGCTTGTGCATATAATGCAAAGTGTTTATTTTTGATTGTCAACAAATGTCTGTGTGTAACGTGTTCTAATGCTGAGCGGTAGGAAACCCGCTGCAAAGGTAGACCTGTAGTTCTCTGGCCTCCTGGCAGGGGGTGATAGTGATCCCATTGATCCTTCCTGCAACTCAGCCAACCAATCAAATCAAAAATAGAATTAGCGAGTTACTGTACAGTAAACAGCAAGTTAAGTGCATCTATCGAGTATTTTTCCTTTTTGCTTGGTCTTATTTAAAAATGGAGGATTATATACCTAAACTGAACGAATTCTCTAAACTGGACTTTGAATCGAAGCAGGAGATACTAATTAAAGGACGACCAACACCGGGGCTTAAAGGTTTGCTTCAGACTACGGGACAGTCGATCCACGGGACAGTCGATCCACGCTTTTCAGACAGACTAGGACACACTTTGTAAACCTAAAGGCGGCTCCGTTTGACTAAAGTGAGGGACAGATGTATATCACCTGGACAGCTTCTCAGCATTTTGGCCGAGAAAGATTTAATTGAAACTGTTCCTGAGGCGTCAAAGTTCCTCCAGCTGATGCTCACTGTACCAGCTACTACAGCTTTGTTGGCGCAGCCATTCTCTGAATAAGACAGACCAGGGACGACGGTCTTACCTTGCACTGATCTCCATTGAGAGAGAGAGACTTGTAAAACTAAAGAAAATAAGGGAGACTTTCGTCTTCGATGCTTTTATTCTGAAGGAACGTTGCATGGTCTTCATTTATAAGTAATGGCAAGAGTTTTAAAAAGTTTTTTCTGTGTTACAGTTTGTACATATAACCAATGCTGATGTTTTAGAACAAGACACGTTAAATGTTGCCAAACAAATGTTAAATAAACTGCTCTGTGGGGTTCATATATTTGTAAATATAACTGTGATGACGACCGCACGTCACCGAGTATTAGTAGCAGTAGTTGTATAATTAGCAACAGTAGTAACAATAGTACTAGCAGTAGTAATAGTAGTAGTAGCAACAGCAGCTGCAGCAATAGTAGTAGTGCTAACAGTAGTATCGTTGGTTTGACTAAACATCAGTCTCAAACTCCCTGCTAAAATATTCCAAAGGAGTCAGACAGTCGTTCTTTTCTTCCCGTCTCTGTGATGAGAACCGGTGTCAACGCTGTTCTCTGTTCAAACCCCTGCTGACCTGTTCCTACCTCAGATCACTGGATCAGTGAAAGAGATAAAAACCCACAGACATCCTCAAAGAAGACATTTATCCCCAGTATGTTGGTTTGTTTCTGTCGACTGCCACACACACATACACACTGATTGTACCAAAGGTGTAATGGAGCGGTGTTCACATTTATGACAGACGGTTGTAACATTAAAGCGTTAGATTAAATATCTGTTAGATGAATTTTAGTTAACTCTTCTGTAAACTGATGGGTTATCGGTAGTTCCAGTATTTGACCACATGAGGCAACAGCGGCCTGCCAGCTTCTGGGTCCCAAAGAAGAGTGAGTGGGACATAGAATAGATTTATAGATGCAGACGACTGTGTAACAGTGAGATGGAGTGCAGATCTCATCCTGGAGGATTGATGGACTGGAGGTTGAGGATTTGTAAAAGCAGCTGAAATATGTCTGCGAATTAATTCTCTGGACAGAGCTGTTGTTTCTCATTTGGAGAGGCGTCTTTCCCTTTGGTCTTTTCATACTTATTACATTTGGCAGAGCGTAAATAATTTACCAGGTATGATGCGACAGGGAGAATGCATCCATAATTCATGTAATTCATACACGTCCTGTGAGCGTCTTTTTTCACATCCTATAATATCCATAACAAATAACCCCGGCCATTCCATTAAATTCCACCTAAAAAGTCAGTCTTGTCTTCAATGCCTGAATCGGTGGGGTAACACTGACACAGTTTTCACAGAGTTTGTACCGGGTGACGCAAGAAAGGAGGGGTAAAAATCAGAGCTGTTCCTGAGGTTCAGCGATCCCGCTGCTGCGAGGGCCCCGCGTCTCCTCAGCTCCTGACACTTCATCAAGGTCAGGTCCCTACTTCCCCCCACTGGAATACTCATCAAACGACTGCGCAGTCTTTTATCCCAAAGTTGATGTCACAGCGGAGGCACACAGGCACGTCCCACATGGATGTCCCACAAAGCTGGGATGCAAGAGAGGGGGAGGAACCGGTGAATCCCGTCAGACCTCAGACACACAGGCCTAAGGAAACTAGAGCAGTAAGAAACTAACTGCTGCTCAGATACACGCGTCCTGTCAAGGTTACTGCATCAACAGTTCATTTTTACTTCTCACCGCAGCCAGTGTAAGGTACAATGACTTATGTATTAGTATATATATTAGTGAAAAGGTCAGCGGAACAGGACAGCAGATCTCTAAAGACGGACTTATCAAAGACAAGGGCACAGCATAACAGGAAGCTTAAAAATGCCTGGGAGACGGTTGTGTCCTCAAACCCCTGGTGTCGCGCAACTAAAGCTGAGGCTTTTACCTCTGCCTTTCTACCAAATCCAGTAAAGGTCATGGAATACTTCCTGAACCTGGATGGAGAAATCTTCCTCTTCAGGATGTTCAACTCCTCCCTTAAGTCACAAACAAGTTCTTGACCAGTTTCACAGCGACCACAAGTAAAAATAGAATGGCATTTGAACTGAAGCACAAGAAGCCAGGCAACCAGGTGATGACAAGGGGACAGTTAATGTCAGGGTTGTCATTTTGACCGCAATGCCACGCAGGTGTCTCACAATTAGGATCAAAAATCCTGTAAAGGTTAAGGCATCAGTGCTAAAGCTTCTGATTTTGTCAAGCAGGGGTGTGGGGGGAACAAATCCAAAGGTCACCAGTTAAATTGAATCTCCAAGGACATGGCTTGTCTGAGGGTGAGGACAAACAAAAGCAGGAAACCCGTTGATACCGGGGATGGAGTTAATGTCAGAGATCTTTTTCATATCGTCTGTCACTCGCGATAACTCACAGTTAATGCCATTCAGCCAACCGTGTCTTTTTAACCAATCACTGTAAAGGCCAAGGCATAACTTTTGAAGTAGCTTTCCAAATCCTTCTGCTACCAGTTCATTCCCCCTTTATATCAGACTGTAGATGTGGCAGTGAGGCTCAAGGGCAAGAGACGGAGAGGGCTAGTCATATTTGCAGGGAACAACCCTATAGACTAGTTTAATTATGACTGTTCACGAAATTTTGCCAGATCCAGTCCTACCTTTGGGGTTGATCGTGTCATTTTTTTTTGTGTTGCAGAACAAAAATTAGCGAGATGCACTCGTCTGAAGTTTGAAGCACTCCAGGCGAGTGCATCTCTTCAACAAAGTGATGACTTCCTCCACTAAACTCCCCTTTTGTTTTCGACCTGTAGCCAAAATCTGACATGAAAAGGCTTGACTGCTCTCCCCAAAGACACAGAGGAGCTCTTTGTACTCAGCCTTGTTCTGCTTTGTGCCATTTTCAATTTCGGTTGGAAGTGACGAGAGCTGCTCTTCTTATCTTAGATGTCATGGAAGCTTTGCTGCCGCTCGCTTATGCTCTCTCATCTTCTCTCTTTCATCGTCTCCCCTGTTGGTGGCGTTGGCGGGAACCTTAAAATGCTGAATGAGGTTGATGGCCACTGTTTGGATTATTTAATTTAACGCATACCATAGATTTAGTTGGAGTAACTTCAGGCAGTAGGGGTTTACCTTTCCACACTGAGCCGGTGCCCCTGATTATCCGGTCTACTTGACGTCCTGCAGTATTTGGAATGGATCAAATGATGAATCCCTCAGAATCTCAACAACAATGAAATTGTTGGCAGCTCAGACTTTGTAAAACTTTGCTGAGGTTTGTCTACAAGTCAAACAGACACTAAATCTTTCAAAGTCATGTGTGTTGGACAGACATGACTTCATCCTGAATATTTTGGCAGAACTTGCAAGTACAGTGAGTGTCAAATTTTCTCAGCCATTCTCAGCCCATAGGGATAAATTTGCTCTTTTTTTTTTTCCTCCCACCTTCCACTCGACAGCCTTTTGACTCTCCTTAATCTTTCTGACAGCGTAATTTGCTGTTGTACTGCTCTAAAAATACAGATGAAGGCTGTTGTCACCCACCGAGCCAGATGGTCAGAGGGCTGTACTTCTCTATTGGTTCAATATGTTTTTTTTCTCTCTGTCTTTCTGATCCTCTGTCCCTTTCAATATGTCTTCTTTCTCATTTGGCAGGTCATTCTTCTTCACCGCTGCTCTCTGCGGCCCTCCCCCTTCGTCTTTGTCTCTTTGAAGACCTGACTGGTTAGCGCCTTTGCCAATCTGTCAGCGAATGCTTGACTGGACACCCAGAAGAAAAAAAAAAAAAAAGGCAGACAGAGTCTTGTTTTCTTTGATGGGGCGGGCCAGAGAGAGAGTGGTATTCAGGCCCATTGAACGCCGCCTTCCATCAATGTGACACAGCAAGGAGAATAATTGGCAGAACAAATTGAAGCCATAGGGCTTAAGAACAGGAGCTAATGTCTGTTTTGAAAGGTCCGTTATGGACCCAGACATTTTAAAAAAAAACAAGTCCTCTTGAGTTCCATGACAAAGGCCAAGATTTGCCGTAGAAATAGATTGGATACAGTCCGTGTCCTGAACTTGCTGGACTTGTGTTTTGGTGATAATGTCGGTTTGTAACTGTGTTACGGGGACACGGCACTTTCACGCACCAGATTGAGTACGCCTCCTCTAAAGGTTTAGTGCTGTAGTTTGTAAAGGCCGTGACTCAATACCTTTACCGCCAGCGTATTAAGGGAAAGCTAATATCTGTTCCCACTGGATCATTACCTCAGAAACGTTTACACACAGGCCAGTGTGTAGATTGGGTTCCTGTTTGCACCAGAGGAAATGTATTTGTTTGACAGTGAAGTTAAAAAAGGGGTAGAGTCCTGAACTATCTAGTTTTATCCCAAATTACTTGCTAGTGGCCTAGCAGTTAAGGAAGTCCGCAAGGTTTCAGGTTTCGAATCCACCTGTTGCCAGGTAGCCACTGAGGTGTTCTGGACATAGCAACATCCCAACCAACCTGACACACAGTGGGCCCACCAGCCCCAAGGTGGCTCACAGTCAGAAGGAGTGCGATTTGGATGGCACCATCCACCCCTATCGGATATCTGCTAACGGATCGTGGGGCGCCACACTCCATTACTGCTACCCAAATCACACTGGAGCATACTGTGAGCCCTCCTTTGGGTGGTGAGTCCACCAGATATTTAACGTGGGTCAGGGTTGTGCACCTCAATGCTAACCTGGCAGCTGATGGACTCATCCTGAAGCCCTGCAGACCAGAGTAGTCTTCTGTAACTGCTTGACCCTCACTGCTGCCTGATGCCATGTATTAGTTAAACTAGTAAACCTACAGTGGTTTTACATATAAACATCAGGTAACTAAAAATTGAACATAGTAACAAAAACACTCAACACAAATATGTAACAAGTATCTTCAACATAAACAAATATTAAGTCCCAAAGGTGTTGTTGCAGTAATTCTAACCTACTGTATGTGTTCAGTGCACACAACAACACACCACAAATGTGTCCAAATGTTCCAGGAATATTAAATACACTCTCCAAATTGTGCCACCTGGTACCTGTACTGTCACGGCTGGTTTTGGACTAGATCAGGAAGAATAAAAACCCTGATCAACAGCCTGGAAACTCTCCTTGTATCTGTGTAACACATTCTCATTCCTGCCCAAACATGCCCGAGTACACTTCCGATATGAATTCATTTTCCACCCTTTTTCCGATTCAGGAGCGCTTGGCTCCGAAATGAAAATCCACGACTAGCAAAATAAAAGATTCTGTCACATCCTATCGCTCGGCGATAAACTGTAATCAGATCTGCATGACGGTGACCAATTGTTACTGCACCTGTAGTCCGACCGGTGGCAGTGCAGCTAATTTTTTCAGGATTCTTTTGCCAGTTTGGAAAAGTGACAAAGCACATCAATGGAATATAATGCAGTTCAAAGCTGTTTCACGTGTGCTCATGAATCCCCCTGCAGGTCCAACAGAGTACTTTCAGCCAGTGCTTTGAACCAGAATTTTCTTGCCAATTGGTTCATTTCGAACAGAAAACATAGTTAAACGTTTCCGGATTTAGGCTCCACAATACAATTGACGTTCCTCAACTATGGAGCCAGAATAGCCTCAACAAGAACACACACGTAAGCACAGATCCGCGAGCGTATTCTGAGAAGAGCACACAAACAACGCTTCACACATCAAAATACGTTGATTGATTGATTTGCGGACCAGATTCGCGAGAACCAAGTGTGGCGTCTGGAAGCGAGCGTTCGATGGTTAGGATGTAAGCATGTTATAACGTAATACTGGAATGCTCGCCATATTGCCGCTTCCAGACGCCATTTTTGTAGGACGTGAACTTGGTTCTCGGGCGCAGTTTAGTAACGTCCTTTGATATTTGTTTGACTGCCTGCAAACGAGTACGACTTCTTGCATGAGCGCACGACAATGTATTTTGAAGTGTGAAGAGTTGTATGGGTGCTTTTCTCAGAATACGCTTGCGGATCCGTGCTTATGCTTGTGTTTTTTTTTGAGACTATTCTGACTCTATGTGAACCAGTTACAATAAAAGGATGTAGCTCTTATAACGGAGGGGTTATGGGAACCCAAGAAGTGGCAAATATATTGTAATTAGTTTGTTTTTGCTTTACCGAAGACATTCTTCTTCTTTTCCTTTCGGCTTATCCCATTTTTCAGGGGTTGCCAGAGTGAGTCAACAATTTCCATCTCACCCTGTCCTGCGCATCCTCAACTCCAACTCCAACCACCTCCATGTCCTCCCTCACTGCATCCATAAATCTCCTCTTTGGCCTTCCTCTTCGTCTCTTACCTGGTAGCTCCATGTCTAGCATTCTTCTCCAAACATAATCACTGCCCCTCCTCTGAACATGTCCGAACCATCTCAGTCTTGGTTCTCTAGCTTTTTCTCCAAACCTTCCTGTCTGTGTTGTCCCCCTGATCACCTCGTTCCTGATCCTGTCCATCCTTGTCATCCCCAAAGAGAATCTCAGCATCTTTAACTCTGCCACCTCCAGCTCTGCCTCTTGTCTTCTGCCTATTCCTAATGTCTTCCCCTTCTGTCCCTTCTATCACAGATCACCCCAGAGACCTTTCTCCAGTTGTTCCATCCTGCCTGTATTCTATTCTTCACCTCTCTTCCACAGTCTCCACTGCTCTGAACAGTTGCGCCCAAGTATTTGAACTCCTCCACCTTCTCCACCTCTGCCCCTTGTAACCTTACCACTCCACTCTTCTTCTTTTCATTCACACACATGTACTCGGTCTTGCTACGACTGACCTTCATTCCTCTTCTCTCCGGTGCGAACCTCCATCTCTCTAGGTTCTCTTCTAGCTGTTGCCTGCTCTCACTGCCTGTCTCTTATACACATCTGGTCCCCAACCTTTTCTTAATGTCTGACAATATTTTCACAGCCCTGTGTAGCAGATAAAAGCGGTCTCTTTATTGCAGATGTGTATAAGAGACAGGTTCCCAATATAGAGCTCAATGACTTCATTTTGATGTGACTTTGACATACTGGACATGGACTCCAGACATTTAACTTGGTCCAAAAGTATTTTATCGCAACCAGTACAGAGGTGAGAAAGTAAATGGAATACACAG
>JAFBJS010000615.1:9060-30739 GCA_016785265.1 Paraplagusia blochii | reverse complement strand
TGTTCCATCCTGCCTGTACTCTATTCTTCACCTCTCTTCCACAGTCTCCACTGCTCTGAACAGTTGAGCCCAAGTATCTGAACTCCTCCACCTTCTCCACCTCTGCTCTTCTTCTCACTTCTTCTTCTCTGCTGCTCTTCTCACCTCTATGGTGCTGCTTCAAATAACATGGTTAAATGTCTGGTTCTGTCTCAGTGACACACAACAAGCGATTACGGATTAATGATGTAGGTGAGAAAAAGACAGCTAAATATAGTCGAACATGGGTTGTGGAGTGGCTCCGAAGGTGGCCACCAAAGATGTGAAATTTATTTATTCCATCTTGGGAAACAAAGTAAAGCACAGTCGATTTGAGGGAGCAGGTTTAGACCCAGAACAGCGTGCTGTTTCATCCGAACTCTAATTCTGTTCAAAGTCTTTTATTAGCTCGACATGTGGGTTAGATTTCTCTCCACATTACGTAAAGACGTTTTTTTTTAATGATGTGGTTTTGTCTGTGTTTTTTTTTTTTTTTCTTTTACTGATCCACTCCTCATTTTTCCACCACAGAGTTTGACATATGGGAATGCTTTTCCTTCTTCCTGAGTTACTCCCCCTGAAAACCCACAGACGTGTCCAGAATAGACTTAAGTCTTTGGTTATGTGAACTAAGCAAGTCTTTTTTTTTTTTTTCCCAGCTTCACTCAGACATGGACAAAGGAGATGGATCTATTAAGTACATCCTGATGGGGGAAGGTGCAGGAACCACCTTCACCATTGACGACAGCACAGGTGATATTCACGCCATCCAGAGGCTGGACCGGGAGGTGAAAGCTCAGTATGTGCTACGTGCTCAGGCGAGAAACCGTCTGACCGACAGACCTCTGGAACCGGAGTCAGAGTTCATAGTGAAGATCCAAGACATCAACGACAATGAGCCCAAGTTCCTGGATGGACCCTACATCGCCACTGTGCCAGAAAAGTCCAAAATAGGTACGAAGACGGAGGCTGCATCTGCAGCTTGGAGCTGCTCCAACCACAAATGATGAAAAAAAAAAAACCATCAGACCCTTTCATGAATATATTATAATTGGTATAAATGATTGCTCATTTCCTTTACTTGGTTCCACACAGGAACATCTGTTATCCAGGTGATGGCCACAGACGAGGACGATCCAACCTACGGAAACAGCGCTCGTGTGGTCTACAGTATTCTGGAGGGTCAGCCCTACTTTTCAGTCGATGCTAAAACAGGTACGAGAGCAACTTTTGAAGTTATAGCAACGTTAGCTTTGAACCACAGTTTTTTCATAAATTGGTACCAAACATAAATGGTTCTTTGACATTCCTCTTCTTGACCCAAAATTGATGTTCCTTAAGGTCAAGGTCAGCTTTATTGTCAATACCTTTAAATCAGGTATGGGCAAACTAAGGCCCGGGGGCCAGATGTGGCCCGTTGGGCTCTTTAACGCGGCCCGCCAATCTTGTCCATATTAAACAATTTATGTATTTAATCATTATACAACTGTCTTTTCCCTGTAAAACATGTTTCCCCAATAGTTGATGTCATAAAGGGTATTAAAAATGTAGGATTTTAGGTTTTATAGGTGACTTTTACGTGCCATTTATCTTAGGTGGGTCTAACACTCCATCTCTCTGCTCTGGACTCGGCCCCCTATGTCCAATTTTAGGACCAATTGTGACCCGCAAGTCAAAAAGTTTGCCCACCCCTGCTTTAAATCTTCAGAACATATCCAAATTGCGTTCCTCGCTATCCCGTGCGCGGACAAGACACAACATTACCATACAAACATTTTAGTGCCAAATCAGAGCAGTTAGTGCAAATAAATGGGTAATGTGCAGGTGCGGGATGAGAGGTTCCTGTAGCGCCACCCAGAGGTCAAGAGGCTGAACAGGCTGTGCGCAGGATGGGTGTCGTCACTCACAATTGTGATGGCTTTGCGAGTGAGGGGTGTGGTGTATAAGTCCGATAGTGATGAGTGGTGCATCAATGATCTTCCTAGCTGTGTTCACTATGCGCTGCAAGGCTTTCCTGTTGTAGTCAGTGCAGCCTGCGCCCCATACAGTGATACAGCTTGAAAGGATGCTTTCGAAGGTTAGCGATCGAGAAATGCTACGTTAAAAAAAAATCATTCCTGCAACGGTTTATTATGCTCCTAGTCAGCTGTTTTATATATATCGTTAGCCTCATAGTATAATTGCCTAAGAATTATGCTATGAGGCTAACAATATGTAGATATACTATTTGTATAACTTAGTATGTATAACATTTTACATATTGAAAGAACAAACAACAAAAAAAAACAATACAACCCCAAGAGGGGAGTGCCCCTACAACCTACTGGAGGGATTCCCTTCAGAGAGTGCAAAAAACAGTGACACTTAGTTCCTGAATGACACAGCGAGCAAAAACAAAATGGCTCCTAAAGCACATGGTGATCCTCCCAGCATAGATCCACGAGCAGCAACAAACTTCAAGAACCTGTAAATGGAATCCTAGTTTGTCATCCACTCAAAGGACCGCACGAGCCCCCATTTGTCATGACCCGGCTCTGAGAGTCACGGCAAAAAAGGGAGGTCACACCATGGACGTTCGTTCAAACAATATTTATTGAAACAAATTAAATCAAAGTAAACATTCATATAAGTATTTAATGTTATGGAGTGGTGGTATCAGTGGTGTAGGTGTGCATGAGTGGCAAGTGTAGGTGTGCATGTGTCGATAGTGTGAAACAAAAGCAGAGGACAACCAAAGAAATATCAAACTGAACCAGACCAAACTGAACCAGACCAAACCAAACCTGAGTAGGGACAGAAGAGTCCAGAACATGTCACCACCAGAGAGCGCTCAGAGAGACCAACAGAGTACCAGCCTGCAGTGGTATAAATACCCCAAGCAATCAATAGAAAACACCTGCAAACAGAAAACCACACCCAAAAAAGAGGAGGAGAATGAAATAGGACCACGCCCAGGAGGGGAGGAGGAGGAAGGAACACACTCAGGATGCCACTCAGGGCATCACAATACAAAAGAATACAAAATTGACCTCTTGTTGTTGCCTTCGAGATGTTAGTTGGTCCTCCTCATATAGTCCAATTGTCCACCTGCCTTCCTGTGAGCAGTGAATGTTAAAGGAAGTGAATCTCATCGGGTTATAGTTGCCTATCAAAGAGTTTTAGGAGACCAATGACTTGAATTTTAGGTTCTGGTTTAGTTTCAAATCCAAGCAAAATGCCAAAAAATGTGTTGTTGTAAGGAATGGATACTGAGAGAGTCATCGTCACTGTTCTAAATGGCATTCATGTGCAGCCAGATGCTATATCTAGCCTAATATTCAGAGCTTGTAGAGTTACTTCAAGGTAAACTAACACATTTAGTTTTGTTTATAATGTTGTGTTTGGTAAATAGAACAACACACCCGGACAGGAAGAACTTCCAGGTGTAGTCAAAAGAAATAATGTCAGTGAAGAAATCACAGAATGATAATATATTAAAAAATGATTAGCTCTCTGTTGCAACAGTGTCCACTTTCATTGCTTCCATGAGAAGGAAAGACTGTGTTGGTGGTATTTCCACTGCTTTACATAAACCTGTGTCAGCGACTTCTCTGAGACGAGCTCAACACTGACTGTTGACCGCCACTGTCACCTCGTTAGGAATTGTGCAGCTGAATCGAGAAAAAAAATAAATAAATCCACGCGGGAGAAATTCCGACACCATTGTGTTGAGGCTCTACCAGTTGTGTGTGTATTACAGGATGTTGTTTTGCAGCTTATACTGCATATTGCAAATGACAACAGCACTGACAGTTAGGGCCGGGGCATCCAGGAAAATCCATTAGCTCTCTAAGTCAGTGGCCATTGTTTACCACAGCTGCCTGCTCTCCTTGTTTGTCAGCGCTGGAATCTGTTGCCAAAAGCTTTCAGACTGCACTCCCTGTCAGCTGACAGTTTTTCCTCCCGCTGCTGTTGGAGGTTCATCTATCGATGGAGAGCCGGCACAGCTAAGGCTATCAATCAGAGCAGCTTCTCTCTTCGCAGCACAACAACGGGGTTTGTGTTGGCAGATGAAAACATGCGCGGCATACAGCCCCCTTGACCTTAAACTTTTCAAACTTGTTTAACACACTTTTACCAATCTTTAACACCACTCACTAAGACAGTGCTTATCAAATAGCGGGGCGGGCCCCCCCTGAGGGGCTCGTGTGACCCTAAGAAACATGCTTTTTTTTGTACTGCATTAAAGTGTAATTGCACGTCCTTGTAAGTTGAACTATATCTCTTTCTTTTTGTTTGTTTTTTTCATGTTAACAAGGATACGATGTTATGCAGAGGTGTAGCTATAACTATTTTATAGACAAATACTATTATTCATAGTTGCGGCGGAGAGTGGGTGGTGGGGGAGGGGCGCAAATTGTTTTTTTTCTTGCTAGGGGGGGTTGAAACAGAAAATAATTGAGAAGCACTGCACTAAGAACGGCTAACAGTATTGTAGAGTGAGTTTATCACTTTTTTTTTCTTTTCCTTTCAACTTGTCTCTTTTTCAGGGGTTGCCACATATCATATATTTTCCATGTTTTTATTTTTTCTGACTCCAACTACCTCCATGTCCTCCCTCACTGCATCCATCAATCTCTCCTTTGTCTCCTTACCTATTAGCTACATCTCTAGGACCATTCTTTCAATATAACCTCTGTCCCGCCTCTTAACATGTCAAACCAACTCAATCTGGCTTCCTTTCTGTCTGTGTTGTCCCCCTAATGACCTCATTCCTGACCCTCTCCCTTGAAGTCTTCTGTCCTTCCAACAGCACACCTTAATGTTGTGCTATTGTCATATATGTCCTGCACCCATCTAACATACTTCACTGCCGCTCCTGACTTCCTCAAAACAAACCCTGTCATACATCTACATCTACGAAACACAACACAGCTCTTTCTGACCTTGTCTGTACTCTCTCGATCAAATCACTTTACAATTTGTAATCTTTGTAAAAGGTATTGAATGATTAAGGTAGTCCAAGCTGGTCTTACGCACATTCCCCACCAGAGGCCACTCTGAACTTTGACTTTTTAACTTGTTGTTAAAGTTGCAGTACATTTTTTATTTAATATGTTATGTGTCTTTCTGAGGAAAAGACTTAAGAACTGGACTGAAGTGAAATAAATACACAATTAATTTGTGTCTCCTTGACAAAATCTCACATCAGATGAGATTACTCAGATGCAGATTAACACAACCCGAACTTGGTCATTTAATTCGCCTTTCTTCCTTCTCTCTTAGGTGTGGTGCGGGTTTCCCTTGCAGACATGGACAGGGAGACCAGAGAAAACTACACTGTTGTCATCCAAGCCAAAGACATGGGTGGTCAGCTGGGTGGACTCGCTGGCACCACCAGTGTTAACATCATGCTCAGCGACATCAATGATAATCCACCAGTGTTTGAGCAAAGTAAGAAACAAAAAAAAAACACTTCCTGGTGCTGTTCTTACACATTTCTGTTACACTCCACAAACTATCCTCAAACTTCACTCAGATTTTGCCCACTTCTCCCTGTCTAACGTGTGTCTGTGGTCAAACTGTTGAGTTGATGTTAGCAGCGGCCTGAAGACAAAGAAGAGACGAAAAAGTACCCTGCAATGCTGTCAGCACTTCCACCTCCACTGCTGGTCCCTGGCCAATTAGTGGCATCAGTTTGGTGGAACTCTGATCGGTTTTGAAAAGCTTCAGGGATTCCCCCTCTGTCAAACACAATGTGCAGTCACTTTGTCTCTGGACAGCAGGGATTTGGGTAAATTGGGCAGCTGTCACCTCATCTTGAGGTTAAGCAGCTGATGAGATCCGAGGCAACCCTGGGGAGTGTACATAACCCTGTTCTCAGAAGATTATGGAGCCGTTTATGTCTGGCTGCATGGGAAGTAAAGGAAGTCTCTGTAGAAAGCAATGAAAGTTGTTTGGCACCCTCTAGAGGACACAATGGGGAAGTTACAGGAGTGAAAATAAAAAAGTGACATTCGTGGGTTTTTTTTTTCTTTCTCAGGGTTGTACCAGATGAGCATTCCAGAGTCAGCACCTGTGGGTTCAGTGGTGGGACGAATATGGGCGAAGGACAGGGACGTAGGGATCAACGCTGAGATGAAGTACAGCATCATAGATGGAGACGGAAGAGACACCTTTGACATCATCACTGACCCCACCAATGTTTTCGGCATCATTTTGGTTAAAAAGGTAAGAGCTTTAAAACATATGTAAACAGTGTTGAAAATTGAAAAATAACAAATTAAACATTGAGATAAAAAAGTATTGTTTTGTATGAGTACAAAAATTATTGACGTCATAAACTACAATAAGCAGGCAATAATTATTAGTAAACCAAAATTGCATGTTTGTTTTTCAGCCCCTGGACTTTGAGAAAAAACCCAGCTATACACTTAAGGTGGAGGGCGCCAACACCAACCTGGACCCGGCCTTCCACTCCAATGGGCCGTTCACGGATGTGACCATTGTGCACGTGAGCGTGGAGGATGTGGATGAGCCGCCAGTCTTTGACAGGCCTTCGTACTATGTGGAGATACCAGAAGACGCAGAAACCGGGAGGCTGGTGTTGACGGTGTCCGCCCGGGACCCGGATGCTGCGAACAACACTGTGAGGTGAGCGAGTCGTTGATGATGTCAAGATGGTGGTGATGCGCTGATCTCCACCGATGTAATAATATACTGGTCATGTAGATAAAACATAGGAAACAGGGAAACTACTGTGCACCTCGCTGGTTTGGATCCCATTTCCCTTCAGAATTGCCTTAATCCTTTATTGAGGTACTGGAAAATTCCCCATTTCCTGGATGGGGTGACTGTTTAACTCAACTCACTAGGCCATTTAAGTACAGTGTACCAACTGTCATGATGAGGATGCCGCCATGTGATTGGCTGATTAGAAATTTGCGTCCACCCGCAGTAGGACAGGTGTACCTTAAAGTTGCCAGTGAGTGTACATTGGCCCCGTGTTTTTCCCTGCTGGTGTACTTCTCTATTACCACCACAAGGTGGCAGCATCTTGCCAAAAAAGGAACGGCTTGCCATTACACCGGCTGCTCCATCAGACTCATGGCTAAGACTCATATACTAAGGAAACAAGAGACAAACTGAAGGATCACAGACTAATACTTTAATCTTACAAAAAAATTGTGTCCGTAAATGTGTCTATAACCCCAATAACCCCAAATATACATAGAGATGGCCACAGGGGACCGTGTCCTGTATCATACAGACAGGAGACTGAAGCACGTCCTGGTGTCTAGTTGAATATGTCTTTCTAGTACAATCAGTCAGCCATACCTGATGATGGACGGCTAGCTTGTGTGTAGAAGAGAGCAGAGATGCTGCTGAGTGTGATCTGAGGTCAGCGCTCCTGCAGAAAGCACTTCAGATGACGGATGACCACTAACAGCAGCAGGATGACCTTAACCCCTGGTGTCAGCTTAATTTCTATCTCACATTGAAGTCTTTGCGATGTACTGCAACAGGAACGGCCGATATATCTGAGCCACTACCCTTGTTCCTATCTAAAAAAGACGAGAGTGCACCCATCCTGATTGTTCAAAAAGCTGCATTTTATCATGAAAAGGACACAATATTAATGACACATACTTTTTACCGCTGTGTCCACCTGGAAATCTGTCCCATCAGATGTTCCAGGTGAGAGCAGCAACAGATGAACTCTTCTCTTACATCAACGACATTCTGCTCTATATTTGGCCCTGTCTGTGCCTCAGGTTAGGAACTGTGCTATGGGAGATGTTACATGTCTTTCAACTATGGGCAAACTGAGGCTCGTGGGCTGGATATGGCCCATTTGGCAATTTTAACACGGTCCGCCATAGTTTTCCAAATCATACCTTTAAATAATATAAATCCATATAAGAAGTGAATGCTTTTAATTTTATACATTAACCATTATACTTCTGCCTCTTTTTTGCATGTCCTTATTACAGAACTGGGCAAACAATATTTTGACTAATGGGTGGTACTTCAGTTTGAGTCACGAGCCAGGTCTGCATCAGAAAGATTGAGTATTTCCATGAACTAAGATAAATGATGAGTGAAGTATTAAATAAAGGCAAATTTTTAAGCCTCTTCTACACTATCTACTGGGGAAATGCTGGCTTTGCAGGGAAAAGGTAGAAGGATAGCGATAATATAAATTAACAGTATAATCTGGATATTTTCTGGATATAAGTACAATCTATAAACGCCAAACAAACCGCATTCAGTCTGGCCCGAGTCTGGTGTAGAACATATGTGTCAAACTCAAGGCCCGGGGGCCAAATGCGGCCCACCAATTTCCTTACTTAAGATGATGAATTACACAGTAATGAACAATATTAGTAATTAATAATGATATTCATTAATAATAATTAACTACTCCATCATTTTTTATGGAGTAGTTACATCTATAGTCTCCTACAACAGGGCCCGATAAAAATTAGTTGACACAACTAGCTCCATCTATATGGTTCTGATCGGACCAACGTGTAAAATGCAGTAGCGGGCTGTGCATTTCATCCATAGGCCTTCAGTGACGTCACAGTTTGGTGGCATCAAATAATACGCCTCATAATAACATCAATATGACACCAGGACTTGAGAATCCACACGTATACATTATATCACCCTTAATATAGGCTCATCAAGCAACACTTGTAGGGCCAGCTAGAAGGCCCTTAGGTCACAATCTCACGAGATGATTGGTCTAAGCACTCTAAACTTTTAAATGGGCTGTGTCCATTCACTAACAGCAGGCACAGCCTTCACTTTTGATTCTGAAGGCTATGGCAGGTTTCATGGAACCTCCCAACACTAGCTGAAATATGATTGGATAAAACTTTTTAAATGTAAATATTCTTTTTTTATATATTTATGAAGAAATGCATTTTTCTGAGTATAAGAAAAGAAAGTTAAGGCCAGCACAGAAGGCTTTGCTGGCCTTGAAGGCCCACTCCTGGTAAAATGAATCAACATGAGACCAGTGGCGTAGCCAGACCCCTTAAAATGGGTGGGCCCTGAAAAAAATAGGGTGGGCCAACCCTACAAAGTATTGTAGCCAAGTTTGATCAGCCCTCTCATTGGATTTGGTGGGCCTGACTGACAAGTGGGTGGGCCCAGGCCCACCCTGGCCCACCCTTGGCTACGCCTATGCATGAGACCTAACTGATGTTTTATATGCCACAGGTATTACATTGAGGGAGACACCGACCCAGACAAGTACGTCTACATTGACGTCACCTCCGGGTCACTGATGACGGTGCGTCTGCTGGACCGAGAGCAAGTGGAATGGCATAACATCACGGTTCTGGCCATGGAGATGTGTATGTCACACTGACACACTGTCAACCTCACACAAAAGTCTAGAATGTAGTACAGTAGTGTCTCAGGTTACAAGTGATCCAGGATACAAGTGTAGAAAATGAAAAAAAAAAAAAACACAACCTGGTCCCAGTGGAGTACTGAACCTGAACCAGTGGGGGACTCCACAGTAACCATTTTGGGTTGGTTGAAATGGATAATTGGAATTGTATTCATTTAAATCGGAATATTTGTTCCAAAGTGCAAGCGATCCAAGGTCAAGAGCCTCGTCTTGGAACAGCTTAAATACGTAACCTGAGACACCACGGTCTTCTTCTTCTTTTCTGTTCAGCTTGTTCCTTTCCTCTAACTCCAACTACCTCCATGTCCTCCCTCACTGCATCCATCAACTTCCTTTTTGTCTACTTGCTGGTAGCCCCACTTCTAGGACATCTCCACCCGTCCTCTGAACATGTCCAAATCATCTCAATCTGGCTTGTTTAATTTTTTTCCCTAAACTTCCTGTCTAAAAAAAATCCCCTTTTGCCTAAAATAACTACAAAACATTGATTAAAAGGAAAATTTGGTTAACGTCTAACTATATAACCGTTAGTGAATAAGCTACGGTTTTCTCCTACTGTAGAGTTTAGCAGTGACTGGCCCTGAAGTCACCTTCGTCTACTTTGTTTGTTTGTGTATCAAAGAGACACACACACACACACACACACACACGAGACAGGTCTGGAAATTGAATTAACGACTAATTAAATGCCTCCACCCACACACTGGATGATTAAATGTGTGAAGAGATAGAGAGGGCGATGGAGGGCAAAGAGTGGAAGAGATGAAAGACAGAAAAGGTGGAAAGGATGGGGAAAAATTTCGGGATTTTCTCACCTCGGTTCTTCTTCAGATGTTAGAGACAAATGATCATATGGGACAGAAGCTGTAGTTTTGTTCTTTTTTTGGGGGTGCGGTGTCTTTGGTACTTGGATCCCCCACATATTGCACACTTTCTCTTTTAAATACCCAGTATAAACTGTAACGAGTTGATAACTGCTACATGCTGTGTTCATTATTCTCTAGGTACTACTGTAATTTTCAATTTTCTTTTCCGAAGACTGATATATTAATCTTGATTTCTCTCAAGGACAGCTCAGCATTCATTAAATCCACTCAACCAATATTCACTCTTTAAACAGTGTGAGGTATCTACTCCATCGGTTCTTCTTCAGTTTGGTTAAAACTAAAGTCCAGGCCACGGTCAACATCATATTCCTCTACCTGTAACGTAGCATGTAAACACTAGAACCCCTGCTAACGGTCATTTTGACCACTCAATTTTAAACGTGTAGCAGTGGTGGCCTAGTGGTTAAGGAAGCGGACTTGGGTCCGCAAGGTCCCCGGTTCGAATCCACCAGCTGCCAGGTTGCCACTGAGGTGCTCTGAGCACAGCACCCACATCACTTCTTGTGGGCTCACCACCCACAGGAAGGCTCACAATATGGTGCAATGTGATTTGGGTGCCACCCCTGCGACCCGGCAACGGACAAGCAGAAGAAAATGAATGAATGAATGAATTTTAAACGTGTATATATCAAAGATGGTACAGTCTTTAATGAAATATTTACGAGTTAATTTTGTTGTGATATCTATAAATTAGTAAAATAACACAGAAATGTATAATTTTACACCTCTATTATTCACATTTACGCTCCTCCCTTTTCATAACTGAATTTGTGGAGTACGCTGCCAATTTCGTTCCCTGTGTTGCGTCCTTACACACAGGGGTATATGACGTAGACGACTCCCCCTCTTAAATCGCTGTGTCAACCTCATCAGATGCCCGATTCTCACAGAATCCAAGGCTTGGACAACAATCAAATATCTTCTTGTTCCTGCCTTGTCCAGTTTCAGACGTTAAGACACTCCCCTTCTGTCACTAGAGCTCAGCTGAAGGCAATAAATGTCACTATAGCAACCAAACTGCGATTCTCGCTGCACATAAAATGGAGCGGTCATTTTGACCAGGCGTTGCCTTGAAAGTCACGAAGGGACAGGTTGATCAAGTGTTATCAACAAATTCAACGGTAACGGGTTCTCTAACCTGAGTGAAACTCTAACCTCTTTATAAGGGATTCAGTGTTTGTTAAAAGCAGGTTGGGGGTTAAATGTTGTCTGATTTACTCAACATTTATATATATGTATATATGTTTGTGTGTTTGCAGACAACCCAACAAAGATTGCCAGTGCAGTGGTGAGCATCAAAGTCTTGGATGTGAACGATAACCCGCCTGAGCTGACACCATTGGATGTATATGTGTGTGAAAACGCTAGGGCTGGACAGGTTAGACACCTTCATATGATCAACCACGTCTGTTTCTAAGGAGCAGAGTTGAGATATCAAGTGGTGTAAATAAACTTAACTACTGTTAATGACTAAACTGTGGTTGTTTCAGCTCATCCAGACTGTGGCAGCGGTAGACCCAGATGAACCACTAGGCGGACATCGCTTCTACTACAGTTTGGCACCAGAGGCCATAAATAATCCTAACTTCACCCTGAGAGACAACCAAGGTAAATGGACATATTTCATATGAATAACGCACATAGTTTCACGTTACTTGCCTTTTAAACTCAGTGTTATGCTTAAAACGGCAACCGTTCTACTCTGTTATCTGTGACATCACTTCAGAACAGTGGTCCCCAACCACCGGGCCGGGGACCGGTATCGGTCCGTGGGTGAATTGGTGCCGGGCCGCAGAGAAATATTGTTTCCTTTTGGCCCCGTCTGGCTATTACTTACACTTGATCCATACGCATACCAGCAAAAGAACTGACCAATAGAATGGCTAGGATTCCATCATCAATAATGCAACTATATTTGATTAGGAAATATTTTCTCAGGGACAAAAACAATAAACTCAGTCATTGATACAAGATTCTAACTTTTTATACCGACTTTTAGCAGGAAGTTATAGGCTGTGTGCACTTCAGAAATACTTGTTGGGCCCAAGCATAATTAATTAGGGTAGGAAGATGTTATAGGTAGGAAAATATTTCAGAACACCAAAAACTAAATTTTATAAATTGGTATTTATCTGCAACGACCTAATGGCCGGTCCGTGGAGCAAAAAAGGTTGGGGAAAACTGGTTTAGAAGACTGCTCCAGTCTTGTCCTAGTCCATCATACTCAATCTTTTTTTGACCCTCTGTCTCTCAAGACAACACAGCTTGGATCCTGACTCGCCGAAGAGGCTGGTCACAGCAGGACCAGTCAGTCTTCTACTTGCCCATCTTTATTTCCGACGGCGAGCAGCCGGTCCAGACCAGCACCAGCACACTGACCATTCAGGTGTGCAGCTGCGACCAGGAAGGCAATGTCATGTCCTGCAATCCAGACGCCTACATTCAGCCAGTCAGCCTGAGCAGAGAAGCACTGATCGCCATTCTGGGCTGCATCTTTGTCCTTCTGGGTGAGTCCCGATTGGCTAATGTTTGAGGTTGACATATTCTAGTGTTAAATCAGTGCCACAAAACCAGTGATGAACTTAATATGCTAAAGGATAAATATACATTTAGCTGAATATCACAACCATATTCAAAACCTGCTTTTGACATCCCCGAAACATGACCCACTACCCATCGCTAGTAACAGACTAACTGTGAGCAAGAGAAAAGGTGTTTTGGCTAAATTTAGAGCAGTATGACTCAAGCTGGTGAAGCTGGGGAGGCATCCAGCTCACAGCCGGTGGTCTGCAGGGAGAGATAAAGTCAGTCCAGATCAGCTTCCAGGGGAACAGAGGCTGCTGCTAATGAATGCCAGTCCTGTGCCACCACAGGAAAAAAAGAAAACCCATATTTCCATCCTGCACCAAAGACTCTCCACTCAGAGAATTCTACTCCTGTCTGAGTCTGCTGCCACCGGCTGCTCCAGGAGTGCGTAGATACTCGAGCCGGACATGATTAAACATGACGGGTGTACAAAAGAAAGTAGGTTTCAGAAGCTAATGAGGAAAATAATATTTAGACAGAATAGAAGGCAGACATGTTGGTTTAGCAAACTACCCTACATATGAATTCAAGTGCAACCAGTTCGCAGTTTATTCTATCGAATTGCAACTGAAGGTCCCTTTGCTCTTTTTACAGTGATGGTCCTGCTCATGCTTTTCCTGCGCAGTCAGCGTAAAAAGCCCTATCTGTGTGATGAGGAGGAGAATGTCCACGAGAACATTGTGCGGTATGACGACGAGGGTGGCGGCGAGGAGGACACCGAGGCATTTGATATCGCTGCCATGTGGAATCCCCACGAGGTACACCGCAACCTGGGAAAGATGAGGCAAGACATGATCCCCGAGATAGAAACTTTGTCCCGGTACGTCCCTCAACCCTGTGTTGTGGGCGTCGGCAGTCGGGACGGTAACGTTCACGGATACGTGCTGTCAAAACTGTTGGAGGCCGACGTGGACCCGTGTGCACCGCCGTACGACTCCCTGCAGACCTACGCCTATGAAGGTGAAGGTTCGGTTGCAGAGTCCCTTAGCTCTCTCCAATCGGGAGCGTCAAATAACGACCATGACTACGATTATCTCAACGACTGGGGTCCTCGATTCAAAAAACTCGCTGAAATGTACGGCGTTCTTGAGACTAACACTCCACCGATGTGGTAATACGTCTTTGCCTTCGCGTCTTTTCACACCAGTGACTTAAAAACAAAGACACAAACAGACTGATGTGCCAGGATGTGTTGCATACACACCCATCATTCTTAGCACTTGAATTTTGGCCTCGATATTCCGCGTCTTTGAAGGCCAGCATTGGAAAGCAGCAGTAGCATCAGCATCAGCATAAGTAGGAGTTGTTTTTTTTAAAATCTGCCCCAGAGGAAGGCGTTCGGAGATTGGCAGCCACGTGAGGCCCACAAAGGAATGGCTTCAAAGCACATGCTAATTCCCTCGTCTGACCCAGTCATGAACAGAAAGCCTCTGTGGTTCAAAGTGTGCAGCGAGTTGTGCCGAGAGATGAAAATGAGCAGAACCAGACTGCCTTTAATATTTGAAGAAGTATAGTACAGGAACTTTCGAGCTCTATTTTGGAGTCTGAACTGATGCAAATCACAACGTTGACAGAAAAAAAGAGAAGTGAGGAGTCACTCGTTTTTGTTTTTTTTCTCCTTCCCTTCTTGTTATAAACAAGTCTTAATTTATGTGTTTTATTTATTTTTTTCCTAAATTATTTTAATGAAACACTGATGTCAATTGTCAAAATATTTGGTAACATCCAAGATGTAACATTTCATGTTCACAGTGGGGTTTTTTTTTAATCGAGAAGATGGTGATGCTGTAAACCTGTGAGGGTCACATCATTTTAAATGTTAATTGTATTTTTGGTTTTGTACGTTTTTTTTTTTTTTCTTTATGTAACCAATGTTTTTGTAATTACACATTGTTGTTGAGAAAAGAACATCCTTCCTTGTTCAGTGATGGCTACTTCCCACTTGTTGTTTTATGTTGATGCGGTTTTGCCGTAATCAATCTAAATACACCACCTTAGGGACCAACTCGTAATGAAGTGATGTATTAGTTCTGCAAATATACATACTCATATATTGGCACTTTCCCTTAAGAAGTGACAATTACTAAAACAAAACAGAACCGGACTCAAAAACACTAATTTTCCTGTAAAAGTTCAATAAATATTGAGTTTGTGGTGTTAAATGCTAGTGATAACTATTATACATACAATTGGGAAAATTGACGATTGGCCACCAACTGTTGCTCTTTGGAGATTGAATCACAACCAGTTTTTAATTTTGTTTCCTAATTTTAAACGCCTAAAGGTGGTTTGTTTTTTTATTTATTTGAAGCACTGCATCATTAATATTATGTCCTGTTTTTTTCCCTGTCACCATATACATGAGACCATCTCCTCCAAAAACACTGGTGATCAGAATTAAGTGCCAAATGCAAAAAAGAAAAAAGCCGACAAAACGAATAAGGGGGTAGCAAAAAAAAAGTGCAAAAGACTGAACTTTATACCAAAAGGAAAAACAGGATTTTTTTGGAAGTGACCGTAGTTTTTTGATAATTTTGATTGCTATACGTTTACTTAAAAATTGTTCTTGTTGTTAAGTCATGCTGCATTGTGTGGTATGTGAATGTAGAAATTTTTTGTATTCTTCATAATAAAACGGTTCAAATATATTGTTTTCTTTTTTGTACATCCAATCTCTATGGACAAGCGACCTGGGTGTTAAGTAACTGTTTTTTATATTTATATTACTTCATCATCATTTAGCATTCATCATTATATGTGGTTCGATTCAACAGTGTCCCTCAAGGCATCATGTGGGGAGTACTCTAGGTATGGGGTTGAAGGCCCTTCGCTAAGAGCCAACATCCTTGCACAAACCTACCAGGAGCGTTGTTCACATTGCTGCTAGCAATGTGAACCTGTTCCCAGTCCATGTTTGGCTATAACAGGGTTGTCCTTTGTTACCGGTTCTGTTCATTACATTTGTGGACATTTCTAGGCACAGTCTGGGGCCGAATGCGAATCAGTTTGGGAGACACTGCTCTGCTCTGCTCATCTCTGCTTTTTGCAGATGATGTCCTCTAGTTGGCTTCTTCAATCTAGACCTGAAGTTTGGGCAGAGTGTGAAGCCACCGGAAAAAGGTGGTCTCACAAGTCTTTAGTCTGTTTGTGCGACTTAAATGCGACTCGAGTCCGAGTCTCAGACTCGAGTCCCCATGTCTGGTCTAAACTTAAAAAATTCATGCATAGAATTAACGTTAGCCTCAATACACGCAGGCCGCTAATTGCTGCTAAACGTAGTGGCATGAAGAATAAAATAAAACGGTAACATTAGGGGAGGGGTATTATAAAACTAGCCAACAGACTATAACTGTGGTTGAATTAGTTTGCTAACAGTAACGTTATCTTCCCACACCAGCTCAGTTTCCCTTTGCCCACTGACGTATCCTTGTGTGTTCTGAGGTGCCTGAGAAAGTTCGACGTTGTTGATCCAGCATCATTTATCTTAACGCCACAGTCCTTAGTAGTAGCTGTCCGCTTACTGGATGTCTGCGCAAAGTCTTTAAAAGCAAATGCAATGACAAAAGGAATCACTCCAGTCTGGCTTACCGCCGCTACGGTCACTGTGGGTGCGCATCCAATACAAACCTTAGCGCACCATAAAGGAGTAAACTACTTCTGCCTGCGATTTTTCCACAGCACTGGGAAATGCATCAGAAATGGTGAAATAAGTTAAATGATAAAATAGATAATTCCTTGATTATGGACTTTATTCGCGAGTCGTAACATCGAAGTCCAAGTAGAATCTCAAGTCTTACACAGCAAGTCAAGTCACAAGTCTTTGTGCGACTTAAGTGCGACTCGAGTATGAGTCTCAGACTCGAGCCACCATGTCTGCATTCTATCATCACCTATGGTCATGAGATGTGGATCATGACTAAAAGAACATGATCCCACACAGAAACGAAAAAAAGGAGCTTTCTCCATAGGGTGGCAGGGCACTCCCTTGTTGATAGGATGAGGAGCTGTGTTACCCGCTCATGCCACTGTTCCTTAACATCAGGAGACACCAGTTAAGTCCTCCAGACGCCTACCCTGAGACAAAACCTAGGACACACTGGAGTACCTATGTTGCTCTGCTATCCAGGGAACATATTGGGAGGTAGTGTCTAGGCAAGGCATGGGCAAACTAAGGCCCGGCGGTCGGATACGGGCCTTCAAGATTTTCAATGCGGCCCGCCAACCTTGTCTGAAATATTTTTTTTTTTTGTATAACCTTTATAATTCTGCATTTTCCCAGTAATTCCCGCTTTTTCCCAAGAGATGATGTCATAAAAGCGATAGGAGTTTAGCATTTTAGGTTAGCATTTCAGATTCTGGGACCAATTGTGGCCCGGCTGTGGGGATTCTAGGTATCCCTGCTCTTAATGCTGCCCGTGCATCATAGCTCTTCATAAGTGGATGAAGATGGACCACTCGATGGATAGACGATTTCTGAAATCAGTTTGATTTGTTTCTTCACACTCCTTAACCTGCTCTTCATCTAGATATGACGTAACTCACCGTCACTGTCTTCAAACCATAAATAAATTAACATCTCTTTGTAATTTTTCCTACAATGACTGGTAAGTGGGAGGATGAAGAATTTCTAGGGGATATGTAAATATTTACCTTTCTGCTGGGAGGAAATGTTTGTCCTGCAAAAGAATAAATATCTTACAAAATGTCAAATCATCTTCCAACGTTTGCTTTGCTTTTGTTGATTCTGTGTTTATAACTGCTTGCTCCAATGTTTTTTTTTTGTTTTTTTTATTTTAGCACTTTATTTTTGTTTTGCAGCATTAATCTCTGGCATTGATACAAAGCTCATTTACAACGTAACCGGAGCCTGAAGCACAAGAGACACTTCACAGTCTCAACTCACACTTTTTTTTCTACCAATTTTTGTCAATGGCTGGAATAGCCACTGAGAACGAACTGTAATCAGTCTTCGTTCCACTGCCAAAGTCTATAACAAAGAACAGAAATGACAAAAACAAGACAAAAATAAAATTTATGTGAGTTCCAAGAGTTGGATACATATGGACATATGGATTTTAGGGGTGTCAATCTTTTACTCTTTTAGAAAAAGGTCCGATTCAAATCTCGGTCCACAGGCTTTGGTCCGATTCAGGGATAATTCCTAAAAACATAAACGAGTCGCTTCAGTTTCAATACAATTGACAATTAGACTCCCAATTTCTTTATGTTATTGAGAAGACACAGAGGGAAAACAGAAATACAATTTCAATATAGCATCTGTTTGTTTATTTGGTGTAACAGTAAATAAACCAGACCTTGAAAAAATGCAGGCCCCCGGGATATATTTGTGCGAATATAAATTGCATAGTGTGGGAAATTACAAACCTTCCCTCCAGGAACACACAAAAAAATGAGATTAGATGTAAAATTAGTCCTTATAACACAAGCAAGTTGAGCTAATGAAGTCAAATATCCCAAAGATTAGAGCTGCAGACACTGATGAAAGTTTCAATGACTGTAAAACAACTACAACAAATCACTGATACACAGACAGTTTATAAAAAATGGACATTTCTCTGTCTCCTCTGGCAAAAATCAGTGCTAGCCTGATCTTCACCCATGTCTACGCGGCCTTTCTGGGTTTTTGTTAACATTTGTGGTACTTCCACAGTATTTTATCTCTCTACGTCTTCTTTTCCTTTTTGTCCCTTTTTTTCAGGGGTTGCCACAGCGTGTCAACAATTCCCATCTCACCCTGTCCTCTGTCTCCTCAACTCTAACTCCAACTACCTCCATGTCCAATCTCACTGTATTTTATCTCTCTACAAAGATGGCAAATTGATAGCTCTTGTCCAGCTTACTATCATTCTTGAAAAAAAAAAAATATGTGAGAAGCACTGTAACATTTATCTGAAATTTTCGTCATTGTCTGACATGTCACTGAGAACAAAGAATAAGTGATTTCATACTACCTACTAATCTGTCAATGTCCGACATTGGACATTTATATGTAGCTGTATAAACAGAATGTCTACGTCCATGCAGCTATAGTGGCATGCCCAAACACATATATATGCGGCGCTTATGTGTGTGTTTGTGGGCCACTGGAGCTGCAAACTGAAGTGCGGGCCATCTGGCCCTTTTTAGTGCACACCGAACAGGGCTTTATTGACCGCTGAAGACCGATAACCAATTCAAACTCATTTATCCTTACATCACTTCACCTCAGTATGCATGAAATGAATGTGGTGTTGGCCTTGCTTTGTATAGTAGTCCAATGCCAGTGGGTAAGAAACTGTATCGATGTTGTGAGGTTTTGGTCCTGATGGATGGACGGGACATCCTGACAGATGATGGGGTCGTAGGGGACATGAACTCTTCTGGTTTGAAGAGTCCATGTCCAGAGCTACAGTATTCCCTGCTGCAGTCAATGCAGTCAATCAGTTTCTTAGCAGAGTGGATGATGCGCTCGATATATGTTATTTGATATATGTGTGTGTGTGTGTGTGTATACATATAATTTCATATACATATACAATACAATTCATATTTCCACACAATGCGGAAGGAAAGGAAAGCAAACTCCTTGTCATCGTGACACTGTGATCCACTCCACTGCACACAACAAAATTCGACCTCGGCTTCTCAATTATTTTCTGTTACGTCCCCCCCAGCAAGAAGAAAACAATTTGCGCCCCCTGCCCCACCACCCACTCGCTGCCGCAACTATAAATAATAGCATTTGTATATAAAATAGTTATAGGTACACCTCAGCATAACATCATATCCTTGTTAACATAAAGAAAAAAAGGGGCAGTTGGTGGCCTAGCGGTTAGGAAGCAATCTTGGGTCCACAAGGTTCAAATCCCCCTACCGCCAAGTTACCGCTGAGGTACACTGAGCATGGTATCGTCCCCACACCCTGCTCCCCGGGCGCTCAAAAAAAAACAGCTGCCCACTTTGATGATGGGTTCAATCAGGGATTCTTAACCTTTTTGGCAGCGAGGCCCAATTTTTTCAGTGTCGAGTGACCTGGGGCCCTTAATAATCGCAGTTTTTTTTCCACGGCCCTCTAGGGGGCGCTTGCGGCCCAACTTTAGGCCGGGGCCCAATGATTCAGAATCCCTGGGTTAAATGCAGAGGCTAAATTTCGTTGTGTGCTGTGGTGTGAATCACAACGTCACAGTGACAAAAAAAAAATGTAATCTTTAATCTTAAAAAACAAAAAAGAAAGAGATGTACTGTAGTTTAACTCGCCGCGCACAATGGGCAATGAGAGCACCACTGCCAACTACTGGAGTGGATGTGCAATCACACTTTATTTTAGTACTGCAGAAAAAAAGCATGTTCCCAAGGGTCACACGCAACCCCACAGCATCGCACCCCCAAGGGGGGCCCGCCCCACTATTTGAGAAGCACTGATTTAACCTCTCACCTAAGTGAACAGTGGGAAACTTTGAGCGGCCAGGGAGCTGTGGGGGACGGTGCCATGCTCAGTGGACATCAGTGGTAACTTGGCAGTTGGTGGATTCTGACCTGATTCTAACGCAAATACAAGTTATTTGCATTACCGGGTCAAACATTTAGCAATTTGGAGTTCTCTGATTCCTGGTGGATTCCAACTGGAACCAAGGAACTCCAAGGAACTGGTAGACATGGATGTAAGCCGGTTGTTTAGAGATAAACCGCAAGCTGTGTGGCAGCATTGGATGACAGAAGGCGAATGCTCATTCACAAAGATGGAGAGGTAACATCAAGCAAGATACGCCACTGCCTGCCAATGGATCATGGACGCCTTGGCTAAGTATCGGTCTCAAGTGCTATCCAACCTTTCACAGAGCCTGAATCATAACTGAACAGCTAAGAAGAGAAAATGAATGCTGAGTGGGATTTAGGGCATGTTTGATGCTGAACTTGCCCAGAAGTTTACCTCAGAAATATACGTATTTATAAAGAAAAAAAGCAATGTAGTCACTGGATGACAAAAGGAGAAGTGTTTAAATTCCCCCCATTCTGAGTCCTCTTTATCACTTTTAATGCAAACTCGCAAAAAATAAGTCTCAGGCTGTGACATACCTGCGAGGCAGCAGTCAGCAGTGGAATTACACGGAAGATTAGCATATAATAATGCTATTCGGCAGATTTCAATTCTCACTCTTATGCCCGCGGTCACACTCCAATTACACAGTAGGGATTTTTCTATAATTTTGTCTTTGTTTATCGGTCAGCAAATCGCTTCAAGCCCTGACATTTTAGGAATAGTTTGTACTTTTTAATTTTGGTCTAATTTAACCAAATTTATGGATTTCTTTCTGAGAATTGCAGTTCTTTTCTCTCCTGCATATGCATTC
This sequence comes from Paraplagusia blochii, assembly GCA_016785265.1. Taxonomy (NCBI): domain Eukaryota; kingdom Metazoa; phylum Chordata; class Actinopteri; order Pleuronectiformes; family Cynoglossidae; genus Paraplagusia; species Paraplagusia blochii. The sequence continues at coordinate 9,491 of JAFBJS010000615.1, read as the reverse complement.
ACATCTCTCCTCAAAATTCGTTTGAAACTGTATTCACCATCGAACTCTGCATTGAAGAACCGTTCAATCCCAAGAAACTTACACGTTCCTCGTCTTTCTTCATCTTCCAGTTCTGCTGCCCGTAGGCCATTTACCAACTGCAGCAAAGATCAATTCAGGGGTAAATTTTCTTTAACAGGTAAGGTTCAAACTGATAGATGAGAAGAGGCTCTTCCTGTTTGCCAGTAATAAAATATGGCAGAATAATCACTTAATGCCAAGTGGAATTTGGCATTAAGTCGTGTACACGCGCACACGATGAGAATTCGGCTCACGTCTCGCTAGTAATTAGTTGATTTAATTTTAATGTTTTCTTATTTCCACAGCTTATTTCTGTGGAAATTTTAGGAATAATGAAAACAAAATGATGTAAAATGTGACAAAGTGAATAT
>JAFBJS010000614.1:66473-106473 GCA_016785265.1 Paraplagusia blochii | reverse complement strand
GGTGCTCTGATCTTAGCACCGTCCTGACCCACATAACTTCTTGTTGGTTCACCACCCACAGGAAGGCTCGCAATATGGTGCAATGTGAATTGGGTGGCACCAGCTGCCCCGCGACCCGGCAACGGACAAATAGAATTAAATGAATGAATATTGAATATTTTTTCACAAATTCAATAAGGCCTTTTGTTGAACATCTGACTGCATCTGAGGTTATGATTTTTTTTGTCTCTTTCTCAAAATGACCTTTTTTTTTAGCCCTATAATTGAGATAATTCTGTCCATTGTTCAGTCCAAATGTCGATGAGGTCTGTCTGAGTTGATTTTCTTTTCTCCTTTAACTCTGTTAAAAGCCTTTTCTATTCTGAGGTCTATGATTCATTTTGTTTTCATTATTTCTCAAATTTATTCCGCTATTCGCATTTCTGCTGGTTGCAAAAAAGGTATCGAATTTTACAGACTTAAGATGAGTTTTACAAAACATAAAAATTTCCATAATAACGTTATACAAGATTATAGTGGTTTTTTTTTTGACCCAGACTGAAAGTTCAGGCCTTCCTTCAGAATCTGTGTTTATTTCTTCAACAAAAATGCAGGGAGCAACAATTTTGTGGAACATTCCCTTCCATTTACTCCACGGAGTATAACCAGACTTTGTACAGAACACCGAAGACCTCGAGATAAAATTTCTGCTCTAATTTTTTTTAGGGAGAATTTGTTTCCCTGGCATTTACACGGCCCACTCTGTTGCTACCTCTGCGTAAGAGCCTGGGTGTGATTTTTCTCACCCTGTCTGTTGTTGTCTGTCCGTGGGTATCCTGAAATGCATCCTAAGGGCTGCAGCGATCAGCAGCTCACGGAAGAGCGGTCTATAATTACTGGTCAGAAAGGGTCAATTGGATCGATATTAATGGGACGCTCGTGTCTCTGGCGGTGTGCATAAAGTCTTATCAGGCCGCAACAGAGTCTGTTGGTTTAGGTAATGATGTATGTGTTTACACAGTCCATTAGAATGCACTTCATCCCCCATATAAATGACAAAGTGGGATGACAGCCCAAAATACAATATTCCTGCAGGATTTCCTGAAAAACTTTGAGAAACTAAATCAGATTTAAAGGCCTATAAAAGTTAATTGTCTGGAATTAATGCCTTTGTCTTGTTGTGTATTTGTCTGTGTGTGTTGGTGGTGAAGGACAGATCCTCCGACCCTGGATGCATTCATCATGGACAAAGCCCTTCTGGACTTTGAGGTCTCTATTGACGCCGACTGTAAACTGCTCACCGTGGGGAAGCCGTTTGCCATCGAAGGTAAATAGACATTTACCAGAAGACTGGAATACTCTGGTGAAAACTTTGTAGTCAATCACCACAGTTTTACATATTATTGAGTGGTTTATATTGTTTTGTTAATTTACCCTAAGTCATTAAATCCCTGCACATAAAACATGCAACTTTTTATACATTTCAGCTTCAAAATAAATGTCTAGTAATAAAAGTTTTACAACACTAAAGACACACCAGAGGAGGTATTAGGTATTTGTTTTGGCTTATTTGGTAAATACACAACTATAATGATTACTTGTGGGGCCAGACATCATCAAAACAAAAGGCTATGGGTCAAGAAAAATATTGCATAATAATGTAGGCCTGGACATAATAAAAAAAAGTATCTGGCATGAAAACAAAACAAACAAAATCATCAAATCTAACATAACTGACCAACAAAACAAAAAGTGGGAAAACTGATCAAGTGTTTTTCAATTAGCAAAACAGCCCTTTAAACATAGTAAAGGTTAGCCATGGTCAATACCTGTTTATACCCATATATAAAAATGACATTTTGATCATTTTTAATTCTCACATTGTACAGAAAAAGGGACCATTCTTATCAGACTTTATTTTCTGTACGCCTTTTTTTCCTGTCACAGAGATCATTTTCTTTGCAGCAGACAGCCGTTCACCAACTGTGGTTGGGTCGGTGTCTGAGTGTCAGAATAATGCAGTGATTCTCTGCATGAACTTTAGAGCTGCAGGGTATAAAAGAGTCATTCATTATTAACATCAAACGCCTGGTGAAAGCACTTTGGACTTCAACAGACTGGTTGGACTGACTACCTCCCCTGTCATGAGGAACAAAGATGAAATCCAACATCGCTCAATAACATCCAGTGATGAGTAGGGGTCTTATCCTGTTCCTTATTGGGAAAAATACTGAAGCTTCATGACTTTAGCTTCAGGCGAACAGATGCCAGTCGAGACATGTCAAGTATGAAGTTGATCAGCCACATAAGAACGTGAGATGAATTTTTAAAATAAAAAGCACCAATGTACCGTACTCACATACATTATCGAAGTGCGTGGTAAGAATGAGCTATGTGTATGGCAAAGCCGTGGCATAAAAGTACATGAGAGTGGTGCCGATAAGCAAAGGTGAACGGTCATGAGGTGTACAGTTGGGGTGAGGGATCAAAAAATAAAAGAAAAAATGTATGCTTTATTGGTCCTAAATTAACAAATTATTGTGTTAGCAGCAGCAGTTGTTATATCGACTGTTAACAGCTAGCCCTGAAAAGCACCAATCTTGTGGTATTTCTGGAAATCAAACCCAGGTCTTTCTGCTCTCCATATTTGGAGGCATTTGTGCTAACTGCAACACTACAGAACCAGTCAAAAGGATGGGTCAAAAAAATAAATAAAAGGCAGTGATTGTGAGGCTGGCAATTGATTATGGCTAGGTCAAAACGCATTATAATATTTATTTATTTGCATTATAATGTTTGCAGATCATATTACAGTCTATATTAAACAAAGGTAGAAGGTAGAGTTTCTGACAAAGTAAGTTTCGGGAAACAAAAAAAAAAAAAAAAATTGAACAAGTTGGCAAGAAGACTTTTTACCGTGGAACGAAAATGCCTCACCACAGTCAACCTTGTTCTGCGGTAACAGATTTGCTGATCCGAAAATATCAAATTCTAAGTTGTCAAAACTGAACCACAAGATCTTCTCAACTACATTTCAAGTACCGGTATCTAAAAGTTTGAGACCGTACCCTCTCGATATCTCGATATAACCTCGTGAATATACATGGAAAGACAAACAACTAAACTCAAGAAATCTATGGTTTTTGGCTTTTCTACAAAACTGTAACAATTAATTCATACTTACAAAAGAAACCTGAGGACTGACTTTGAAAAGGATAAAGTTGGTACAAAATGAATAAGAATTAATAAAAAAAGGAGAAAATATTATACACATTAAGATATCATTACATATATTTAAATGTGAGCAGAAGTCGACTGAGATTTAAACCAGGCAGAAAAAAAAAGTACATATCTCAAACATGAATTATGGAGAGTCCAAATGCAGGGGCATAAATCTACCAGTCGGGCTTTGGAAAAGTGAATTCACATATCAGCAATGACAACCTCTCACACTGGAATCCAAAAAACTGACCTCATTCTGCTTGAAAGAATTATGTCGAGGACATCTGAAGCGACTGCTCTGGATAAGGAAAATGAAGCTGTAGTTATCGACGGTGTGCGTTTCTAACAAGGTAGTAGTGAACCACTGATATGTGTGAAATATATAAAAATGTGGTAATGAATGTTTGGGAATTCTACTATGATTGATGGTTTGGAGACACAGGTGCTGTCTGAGAGACAGGAGGCTGAGCTGGAGGTGGCAGAGTAGAAGACGCTGAGATTCTCAGTAGGTGAGACAAAGATGAAAAGTGAAAGGAAGGTCATGTGAAGTTGAGCAGAGAGACAAGGTTGAGCTGGTTTTTGGACATGTGTTGAGGAGAGACAGTGGAAAAGATTAAGGCCTCAGAGAAGATCCCAGGATGTAGTCAAGGGCAAAGAGACGGTTGATGTAACAGTTGAAAGGCTGGAGAACTGCTGTGTAGGGAAGAAGTAGAACAAAGATTTCAGAATGGAGAAAACTCAATTATTGCCTTATTTGCTCTGTTTTTTTATCAACACCCTGTGCGCTGCCATTACGTGTGGGCTACCAAGCTTTCAAAAACCAGACAGTATTGAGTCTTAATCATGTTAAAAATTGTTTTGTAGGTCCAGTTTTTGAAGGCTGACGCAACATGCTTCACTGACGCAGAAGAAATAATAACCAATAAAGTACAGAGTATGTGTTCTCAGAGAGGGACCTGCTGCCCTCTACGTACTGAGTACAGACTCAATATCCTGCATGCGCTGACACAAAATCCTTAACTTAGCAGGCAAACATAATTGTGACTTGCACCACTACTGTATTGCCTCTGTATGTGAGTTGGTAAATCAATACGGCTGTGTTTCAGTACACAGTATTCGCTTATTTACAGCGTGTTTGTTTGAAGGCCAAACACAAAATATGCAGAAAAAAAAAAAAAACTGTTACATGTTTTACAGTCAGCTTAAAGCATAATTACACATTTAATTTGCAGGTTGCAAGTAAACCCCTAAAGTTTAATTACGTTATTGCATCTTCTGAAGGCAGAGATATATTTTAAAAATTAATACTTGCCCACACTTGTTTCCAAACTTAATCTTAACTGAAATCTAATAACTAAATTACTTTTTTTTAATCATTTGGAGATTAAAAATGCAATTTGTTGCAATTTATAAGTGAAGTATTTCTGCTCACCGAGCAGACCCTTTTAATAGAACAAAAATCAGGATAGCAGGCAGACCAGATAAGACCATGGCTTACAACTCAATTGATAAAAGTCCCAAGAATACACACACATTTTCCGCTACTCTGTCTCTCCTTTTTAAACATTTGGTTTGTGGATCAAACCACAAGTTTCCCCCGACTTGATGTTTTGTTTCAGTGATTAAACATTAATAACAACGTGTCTAAATTGTATTTGTTCCCCTCCTGAAATGGAAGAAGAGTATGGGGTTGGATTTGTGCCAAAACAAAGAAATATTCTTCAATGTCTGACAAAAATGGAACGTCAGGACACATGACACTCTCTGCTCAGACTTCTCCGCTGATGGCTTTGCAATCTTTCTACAACTGGGATATTCCATCTCTAGCTCGGTGCTTCCCGCTCGGTGCTTCCCGAAGTGTGGGACGGGCCTCCCTGGGGGGTGCGGTGCGGTGCTGAGGGGGGGCGTGTGTGTGTGGGGAACATGCTTTTTTTTACGCCGTACTACAATAAAGTGTAATTGCACATCCTTGTAAGTTGAGCTTTATCTTTCTTTTTGTTTTCTTTATGTTATCAAGGATACGATGTTATCCAGAGGTGTACCTAGAACTATTTTATAGACAAATGCTATTATTCATAGTTGTGGCGGAGAGTGGGTGGTGGGGGGCGCGAATTGTTTTCTTCTAACAATTCGGGGGGCGTAATAGAAAATAATTGAGAAGCACTGCCCTAGCTGTATGCAGATGTTCAAAATAGATGTACTCACATTTGGCAGCGGTGGTCAAGTGGTTAAGGAACCAGATTTTCTTCTTGAGGGTTCCTGGTACAAACTACTACTTTACTACTAGTTTACTACTTAATTTACTACTGAGGTAGGAAGGTAAGGCATACCTTCAGTAAAGGGCACACGTGGCACATATAAAAGAAACTACCGTAGCGGCTGGCACATCAGATTATAAGGCGCACCAACAGGTTTTTAGATGATTGGAGGCTTTGAAATGCGCCTTGTAGTGCGGAAATAATGTATTCTGAGCATGGCTTCGTCCTCTCTGGGCACTCAAAGCTGCTGTCCACTGTTCACTTTGGTGATGGGTTAAATCTTGAGGTCACATCTCCTCTTGTGTGCAGGTGTGTGGATCACAAAGACAAGGAGTTTGCTATGGAGCCAGAATAGTCTCAAGAAGGCACACATGCGAGAAGAGCGAACAAACAACACTTCACACTTCAAAATACGTTGTCGTACATGCATGCAAATCGTGCTTTTATTTTGTGAAACTGCGCACATGCACATTTTTATTTTTGAGACTTGTTTTATGTGAACCAGATTTGTGTGTGTAATTTTGCTACATTAGTCCGCCACCAGCCAATCAGATGTCTTATTCGTTTACAGCCAATCACACGGCAGTGTCTCCACGAAGGTCAGTGTGTGACGTCACTAAACTGCGCCCAAGAACCAAGTTCACGTCCTACAAAAATGCTGTGTGATTGGCTGTAAAAGAGTGAGGTTTCTGATTGAATTGTTACGGATCAACGTAGCAAAATGTACGCACACAAATCAAAAATAAAAATTTGCATGAGCGTAGTTTCACAAAATAAAAGCACGATTTGCCTGTGCGTATGTGTGTAGCGTTGTTTGTTTCCTCTTCTCAGAATAGGCTTAAGAGTCTGTGGTCACTCTAGCGGATCTGTGCTCACGCGTGTGTTCCTCTCAGAATACATTTGTGAATCTGTGGTTATGCTTGCAGATCCGTGCTTGCGTCCATGTGCCTTTTTGAGACTATTCTGGCTCCATAGTTTGCTCCTGTCTTTTCCTTTATTTCGGTGCTGAGAACACTGCAATACTTTATGCAAAGTGTCACTTAAAAAGAGCAGTAAGAGGATGAGAGGTGGTCATGAGTTCAGTTCAAGTACCAGATGTAGAACTACTTACTGTACAGTGTGTCATTAGTCAATCAATGGACTATTAAGTCGATTAGGGATAAATGAGCACCAACCTAACTGGAACGGAGAACTCAGGTCTGATGAACAGGAGCTGTTGTATTTTTAATATAGTAGTTGTAGTACTTTGAGTGGTGTTTCTAAAGTGTGAACTGTGAAAATGTTAAGGACCACTGTGTGAAGTTTACAGTCAATTCAATGAAGTACGCTCTTTCAGATTTACAGAGCCACTTGTGGATCTTCCTAAAATCGCCAACCTTTTTTGAAAGGTCTTCGTACTGTAGGCCTCGGGGGCCAAATGTGGCCCATTAAGTCACTCTGTGGGGCCCGTGGGACCTTACCAAGCATTTAACTGCGTTATAATAAAGTTTTTGTTGCATTAAAGCGTATATTGACTATAACTAAAAGACATGACTACAATACATACGGTACAAGTAAGACGGTATAAAGTAGATACATCTACACAGTCTTTTAGCTACAACCAGTGAACTGCACTGCTGATGAGTCTGACTCCCTAGCTGAGTAGGAGTGAAGTCCTGAATGGGTTAATGTGTACCCATATCAAGCAAGTGTTGGACATTGTAGTTTTTTGGTCATTTACACTAACAGTACCTGGTCGTCAGTTGGCAGGGTTTGTTTAACTAGTTGCTGTGGCAGTGAAGGCAGTGACACGAGCAAGAACTGATCTCCATATATATTTGATTATTGTCTTATATATTTTTTTTATGGCTCAACAGCAGTAAATCATGTCCCAGTATGAAATAAAAGCTACTGACATTCTGTCAGCACAAATTATTCCTGGCACTAATAAAAAAGAGACAGTGCGCCGTTTTCATATAGAGTAAATAAAAGGTTCCAGCCATTATTACAGAGTTTTACAGTGTTCCACTCAGATGCCACTCGCCTACGTTCGCCTCCTGAAGGTGACACTGAAGTGAAATTTCCCCGTGGTACTAAATGTTTCTCAGATGCATCGGGCGTTTAACCTCAACAACCTTAAGCTCAGCTGAGTGTCCAGTAATTTGGATTTATGTGCATGTCCTTGTCCATTTGTTTCAATTTGGTCCCATCTCTTTGTTTTGTGTTACTGAGACAGACAGAGACAGATACTAAACACAAAAGGGCACTGGTGTTTAACAGAACACTCTACATTAACTAAAGTCACATCTCATCACAAAGTTTGTTTTGCAGAGTACATTTTATCTGGCAGCATATATGCTAACATTAGCGATTTAGACCAAGACTTGTTTGGTCAAGTTGTCTTTGGAATAATGTAGTGATTTCCTTCACTCATTGTCAGAATATTTCAATATACTTACATTGTATCATAAAGTGATTAAACTACTTTTAATACCAAAAGTAGTGGCGGTGGTGGCCTAGAGGTTAAGAAAGTGGACTTAGGTTGCAAGGCTATGGTTTGAATCCACCAGCTGCCAGGTTGCTGTTGAGATACTTTGAGCAAAGCATTGTCCCCCATAACTTCCAGTGGGCTCACAGTATGGAGCAGTGTGATTTGGGAGGCGCTGGGCGCCAGTTTGAGTGGGTAAGGGATGAGGAGATAAGATGAATAAAAGGACAATACTAAACCTGTCTCTGTTGTCCCCCTAAATACTTCATTCCTGATCCTGTCCATCCTAGTCACCCCTAAAGAGAACCTCAGCATCTTTAACTCTGCCACCTCCAGCTCTGCCTTCTGTTTTCTACCTATTCCTAAAATGCTTGTGACACGTTCAGAGAAGGGACACTGGTTATATTGGTAGAAGAATGATCCTAGAGATGGAGCTACCAGGTAGAAGATGAAGAGGAGATTGATGGATGCAGTGAGGGAGGACATGGAGGTAGTTGGAGTTAGATTTCAGGATACAAAGGACGGGGGGGGGGGTGGAAATTGTTGACTCACCATGGCAACCCCTTAAAAAATGGGACAAGCAGAAAGGAAAAGAAAAAGGGCAGATATAATTCTGGGAACCTAATTCTTCCGTTTGCTACATTTGCCACCCCTGAGAGAAGACAGTTTAGGGACAATTTGCTTTTACGCAAAGACTTGTATTATATGTTATTCACGCTTACCTCCAACCTGCATTTTGTAAGCAGTTTGACTAACATTTTGCTAACACTTCTGTATCATTTGAATATATTTACATTTACTGGAAAATATTGAGCATTAGTTATTCTTCTTTTTTTAATTATTATTATTTGGGATCTATTTCTGTTACTTTTTATATTTAGCTTTTGAAGATTTAGTTAAGTATTTGATATAGTAAGTAGTATAGTATAGTTTGATAAGTATTTGAGTATTTTGACACTAAGTTGTTGTTTTTTGTAATGGTTACTCATACTTATGGTCATGAAGTTTGGGTCATGATCCAAAGAACGCAATCCCAGATACAAGTGGGAGAAAATAGCTTTCTCCGTAGGGTGGCAGGACGCTCTCTTAAGGTGAGGAGCTTGAAGCAGAACCATTGCTCCTTCACATGGAGAGGAGTCAGTTGAGGTGGCTTGGGCATCTACATCGCATGCCCCCTGGACGCCTCCCGCAGGAGGTGTTTGGGCCTGGACGGGGTATCCAGAGGAAGACCCAGGACACGCTGGAGCGACTATGTTTCCCAGCTAGGCTCCCCCTTAGGTTCCTGCCAGATGGAGGAAGTGACTAGGGAGAGGGATGTCTGGGTATCCCCTCCTCTAAATGCTACCCCAGCGACCTGGCTCTGGATAAGCAGATAAAGATGGATGAATGGATGGATGGATGGATAGATGGATGGATGGATGGTTACTCGCCAACTATTGTGTAGTGTTTTTGGGTGTTCATTGCATATTTATCTAACTTTTTACTCTCTTTTGGTGTATTTGTGTTTTTTTGTGCATGTGTGGAATAATTCCCTTTAATGGGCACATTTTTTGTTAGCACTACTATAAACAGTTGCTTGAATCTATCTTTTTGCCTCTTGTAACATAACCGCTAAGTGCTCTATAACTAATAAGCCTTTAACTTTCAAAACCTCACAAATATTAGTGCGAGATTAAACATTTCGTAGCCACAGACATTTAATGGCCTTGATATAATTCCATTACCAATTACCCAAAAAGCATTTATAAAGCAGTAAATGAATATAACGAATCTCGTTCTTTTTCAAGAGTCACTATAGAGGATAATTAATGTGGTGGTTCTTGGCACCGCTCATTTTGGACGTCCTTCCTGAATCAAAATCAAGGCCATGGACTGAAGCATTATGTGACTGGGGTATGATGGGTAATTATTAGGCTAAGTAAGTATCCCCACTGTGAATGCAGATAGACCTTAATCCTTGGCTTCAGGTCCATTGTAACTTAGTTATAAGGTGGAGCAGCTTTTTCTGTCTCAGAATATGTTCGTGGATTTGTGCTTACGAGTGTGTTATTCTCAGAATACGTTTGTGGTTTCCTTGCTTACGAGACTGTTCTGGCTCCATGCAAAAACGCTTTCTTTCACATATTTTTTTCTACAATCGGAGGCTCCCAAAGTTTGAACATCCCTGAGGTTAGAATACGATATTGGACCAAAGGCTGACATTAATTTGAACTCTCTGTCACCTCAGGCACAGCCTCGGTCAGTCCACAATCCCCTTTTTTCGCAGGACAACTTTTGTTTTCGCTGGAGATTATCTGCTGCTCTCTGACTGTACAAGACAAAGGACTCTGCTGTGGCATTACTCAGAGCTGTGCAGATGAGAAAACAGCTCTCGGTGGAGTGGAGCCGTGGAGCAGGTCAGTTTGATGAAGATTGCATTCAATCCCTGCATGGAAAAAGCGGCGCAGATAATCCGCAGCTGCAGCGTCGGTGTGAGGATGAATAGGATGAGAGTGAATAACATAACAGGCTATAAGGCGAAGGAGAGAAAGAATGTGGTCCAGACAGAAAGTGTTCAAGTGGGAGAGAAGAAAGGCGCAGACAGAATAAGAGATGAAAAAAGTAAGGGGAGAACAACAGCAGTAAGGAAGAGGGTCAGAGAATGCCAGTAAAAGAAAAGAGATAGAGGGTTTTCATTTGCCTGCTGCCAGTTTGCAGCTTTCTGCACAGGGAGTGATAAAAGAGTCAGCCATCGGAGTCCCCTAATCAAGACAAACCTTCACCCCCAACAGAACGTAAGGAGGAACAGAGGGAGCAGAACAAGGAGAAGGAAAGAACAATAGAAGGATGGATAGAGAAGGAAGTGCTATTTGGTCCCCGTGAGGAAGCAGGAAGGATTTATGGTGTTGTTTGTGGTCAGGAGGTAAAGAGGAAAACTGTGGAGTGCTGAGTCGCAGTGAAGGCGACGTGATCTGCAGGAATCTTCAGGCTACTTGAGTGTGGGGAGACGCAGGCGATGGGGGTGTCATCGCCTCCACAGAGTGCTGCTGGGAGATGTTTACGACAGCTCAGACACTCCCCATTAATAACTCTGCCTGCTGAACGTGCCGCCACTCACTTGTTGGTGTGTGTGTGTGTGTGTGTGTGTGCGTGTGTGTGTGTGCTCTCGTATCAAAAGGGTGGATGACAAAAGCTCAGTGGAGCAGGACAGTCTGAAGACTAAAATATGACTGTGCAGGCAAAAGGTTTTTGGGTTTGGATGAATATGTGTCTGTGATTTCTGTGATGGTGTGTGTGACAGAGAGAGGGAGCCATAGAGAAAGAGATTACATTTCAGACATCAGTAAATGGAATCATTAAATCAGTGTAGCATTTAAAAAAATGCACGAGCCAATTCTCTCAACTGCACCAGGAACTGTTTAATATAGTAATTATCTAAAAATTGAACAAGAAGATAATTGGCGACGGCAACAGCTGGAAATTTGGTAAGTGAGTAATGGTCATACAAACACACACACACACACACACACACACAGAGCTCTTCTGTATTTTCTAACTTTTTACCAAACAATCACAAACATGCATCGGATCTTGATATTCACCCCAAAGCTAATGTGACCAACATTCTAATCCCAATCCAATCCCAACGCACTCAATCTGGAACTCATTTTGTGGGTTCCAGTAAATTATCCTAAGGACAAGGTGTCCCCACAAACTACAGTACAGCAATTCGAGGCAAATATGCTAGGCATGGCCAATATATTGGTCTACTGATAATATCGGGCGGGTATCAGCAACCTTTTTTAATATTGAAGCATATCGGTATCGTTTTTTCACCGATATTAAAATCAGATGCTGCCGTGGTCTCAGTAAATACGCTGGACTTCCTCATGGTGAATTGAGTCAGTACTACTGATTAATGATGTCTTAAAGGGACAACAACAATGATCAATGCTACAGCTAATGTCCGTGTCTCCACATTCTATGGTATTTTTTTTTTTCTTTTGTATTGAACACTGAAAGCTGGTGCGGCTCCTTCAGCGAAATGATAGTGTGGGTGGTGGCTCTAAACTTATTTGATTACGTGACCACTGTTCTAGAGTATTTTAACTTTCTAGGGTGTGGGTTAGAGAGATGAGACAAGTTATTAAATGAACAAACAGAGCCTGTCTCGGATTGGCCTGTTTCATCAGAGTGCAAGCCAAATGATTCCTTTCCTCATCTATAAGCTGAACCCAAAGAGCACATTGACGTTAGATGGGTTCATATACCCAACAAACAAGTATCAAGTATCTGGTGTACATTCCATCCAGGGCCCAGGAGGTCACATTGTCTGGTTTCCTTTTTATTCATACAATCATTCATTATATATTTTGTAGTTCTTTTTCTGTGATAAACCATTTTTACTGGTTTCTGACACTTTAAGGAGCCATTAATAAGACTGGATACAGTTTACAGGACTCTGCCAAGGTCATCAGTCACCTCTGAATCCAATAATTGCTTTCCTGAGGCTAAGTCTTACCAACACTTTAATCAAAATCACCTTTTTGGTCATGATGCTCACCAACAATCAGATAAATGTAGCCTAAAACATGGGCTCTGTCAGAAAAAAATGTTAGTAGTTGACAAATTTAAGGACTAGAGCAGGATCTTTGAGGAGCCTCTTTAAGATTTATGTGCTAGTTTTAAAACTTGTGAAAATTTCTTAGCTCCTGAGTCAGAGGAACCTTGTTGACGTGTTTGTGCAGGAGAAACTCAGGTGTTTCTGACACTTTGACGACGAATGTGTTTCACTGAAGTATTGAGGGCACAGTGACACAGACTGAGTCAGTCTGAACCCAGAGTTGGAAGAAACTTCATGATCTCCACTCCTGGTGAACAACGTTTCCACTGATCAAAGAAATCACTGAAAAAAGAAAATGACTTCTCTTCCTGAGTTTCCTTGTTTTAAGGGCAATTTGGATCCATGAGTCATTCTAACAGTCTGAGTGACATGGTTGGAGGCTCATACTGTTTTTAACCAGGTTGCGGCTTGTGTTGTAGATATATCTTTCTCAGAATTAGCAGTGGTTTATAGGTTCACAGCTTTCTTCCAATCTACTCTCTTTTTTTGTTGTTATCCGACTGTGCTATAATTAACTCACATCAAAGTCGGAACAGCTTTAAAATTTTATGATCCATGCTTTTACCAATCCACCAACATCAATGTTTTAACATTTTTACCAGCCCAGTGACCTTTTATCTACAATTTTTGGAAAGTTGTTTTATCTGGACACACTTTGATCCTATGCTGCTTTTTAATATTAGACTTAATGTCTAAAAGACAGCTTTGTATTACTTTTGTTTACCAGAAAGAGGAAGTCCAAATTTTATAGGGTCGTCATTTTTAACCCAGGTGTTCTTAGGTTGGCGTAAATATCCTGTATTTATGGTGTGATTTTGTTATGTTATTTGTTAGAACTTCAAGTTAAAACTTTGCTTGTAGTGTTTATCTGCTTTTATCATTATTTATTATGATAAATAATGCTTTGTCATTATTATTATTAATTTTATCATTGGACTAACTCAAGACTGATACTCTGCCACACTAGGAGCTGGGATTGGATGCGCTCCACAGGCATAACTGAACATTTTGCACTCAGGTTATGCAAAAGGTAACAGCGCATTTTATGTGGCTTTAAAAACCCACCTTGTGAATAACAAGGGCAATTTCCTAGATTTCAAAGGCCTTTTGACCCAAGTCCAGCTAATACCTGACTGGATCTGCGTTGCACTGAGAAGTATGTTTACCATAAAAAAATGATTATTCCATAAACAACATTGAGAGCAAGGAACAGTGGAATTGTTATATAGACATGGCTCAAAATGTACCAGTGTGTAGAGGACCAAAGGCGATACAGTATGTATTACCTTTTTTTTTTTTTTCCAACAACCCCAAATGTTGATGTGCTCCGGTGTGTCTGAATGAGTAGGTGTGTGGGGAATTTGAGTGACAGCTTCAGGGAGTTGAGGATGCTGATGGTAGATGTTGATGTCTGCGGAAAATATAGCATATGACAAGTGGCTGCCCACTTGTTTCCCTGTTTGACGGGGCGCTCGAAAGAAATGTGGACGAAGATGCCTGATGACAGAAAAATGCTGCCTGTCTGCTTCGAAAAAAAAAAAAAAAATAGCAACAAGGAATAAGACGTGAGAGACGTACTAAGACATGGAAATAGACTCAGCAGCCGGGAGATAAAGGGAAGAGTGAAGTGGAGCAGAAATTGAACAAAAGTGATGGGATGACAGAGATAAGCAGCAGGCAAAGTTAGGGAAGAGACCAGTAGGAGGCGTGTGAGAAGAGCTGACCGCGGTCAAGAAAAGAGGAAATAGGATAATAATGATTGAGAAGACTGTGGTGACTGAGATAATAAGGGTGACTACGCACAGGAATTACGTGAAGACACTGGACAGTTGTTGTCATGTCAGCAGAAGGAGGTGACGTAACTGTGCAGGAATCTTGTTTTTTTTTTCATTGTCCAAAAATCCCTGTCAGCAGCCCTGGTTCGAGACTCTCTGTCACATTTTCAAAAGTGACAAAAGTACTGCTGGTACCACTGAGAAGATCAAATGCAGTTGTACAACCTCAGGTGATTCTGTGTCAGCAAGCAGTCTCCAAGAGAGTCTTTGACTTCAAGCTGAGGGCAGATATATTACTGAAGAAAAAGAGTCTTACGAAGCCTCAAATGTTTACTGTGACCAGGTGGAAAGGACTGTGTATAACCTAGTTACAGGGGAATGGTCTTTGTGCTTTTCTCTTTTCTTCGGGAGAATTGGTGGCCTAGTGTTTAAGGAACCTGACTGGGGTCAGGAGGGCTCCAGGTTCGAATCCACCAACTGCCAGGTTATCACTGAGGTCCACTGAACATGGCACCGAGTGCTCAAAGTTGCCCACTGATTACTTTGGTGATGGGTTAAATACAGGGGTCACATTTCGTTGTATGTAGTGGTGTGAGTCACAATAACAAGGATTTTCTTTTCCTTTCTCAAAGTCAAAGACATTTCAGGTATATGAGGAACTATTTGCTTAACAGTATAAAGTGCAGAACTAGGAATAAAGAATTTCCACATATGTTTCTGCTCTGTGTGTGTGTGTGTGTGTGCTCATAATAAGACAGAAATGCCAATTACCAGTGCATCATCAAGCTGCTTTAAAAGTCCCGAGGCTTGCAATGTCAGAAGATAGCCAGTAGGGAGCCAGTTTAGCATTTGTTGTTTTAAAATATTTTTTGCCACCCAGCCTAAAAGGAAGACCAGAAGGAGACAAGTACTGGCATGAACATCATATTCAGGTTCTTGAAGAACCTGAGTTATTTTGGACAAAGTCCAAAAGAGGCAAAAACCAAGGACAAAGTACGGAACTAGTCTAGTTTGTGGTTGCTTCGGAAAGAGCCCAAAATAACTAACAGGGACTGAGTTAGGACTTACTTTGATGACTGTTGGCTTTTTAGTTGTTTGCTTGGTTAGTACTTAATTAAAAAAACTGAACAGGCCGAAATGACCAGTTCTCTGGGTGATTACAGAAATCCTCAACAGATAAACCAGGGACGAGAACAGTGAGACGTGCTGTCAAGGACCAGGGTCTCAGGCATAGGCGTAGCCACGGTTGGGCCTGGGCCCACCCACTTGTCAGTCAGGCCCGCCCCATCCAATAAGAGGGCTGATCAAACTTGGCTATAACACTTTGGCCCACCCTAATTTGTTCAGGGGGCCACCCAATTTATGGGTTTTGGTGGAGTCGTACCACTAACCTCTCCATCAGGCAGGTCCAAAGTGTTCCAGAACGGGCCAGTGTAGCTGCTGTTTTTTGTTCTGACCAATCAGCTGTCTGATGACTGAGATCAAGATTAATTAGACCTGTCAACTCAGGTGTGCTACTACTTGGTTGGAACAAAACCCTGCAGCCACAGTGGACGTTTGTGGAACAGTTTGGACACCCCTGCTCTCGGTACAGGCACAATCCTTTAACTGGGCTACAGACCACTGCCTTCAGGAAAAGTCAAGCTCAACAGTTGTTTGAAATATGTAAAAAATCAAACATTTTCCCAAGAAGCCAGTTGGTACTGAAAGTTCTTCAAAGCATCTAAACCTTTGGGCTTTCAAGATCTCGACTTAGCCCTGCTGTGCATCAATATCATATGCATTCACAAGCATGAAAAGGAGAAAGGAAAGGAAACTCCTTGTTACCGTGACAAAATGTGACCTCTGAATTGAACCCATCACCAAACCAACAACGGGCAACTTTGAGTGCCTGGGGACCTTGTGGATCCAAGTCCGCTTCCTCAACCACTAGGCCACCAACTGCCCACCAAAAAAAGTAGTTCCCCCTCCTGATTTCCTTGTCGCTATCATTACATAAAATTTAATTGTTTTCCTGAAAATGTATCAGAACTGGCTGTTGATGATTGAACACTACAGGTGTAGTTTAGACAAGTCTGCTGAAAACAGAGCAGAGATTCTCTCTTCATCCCGTGCCCTGACAGACAAATGTGCTTCCAGTAAAATTAAAACAATAAACAACACAGGAAAAGTACTTAAATCTGTTTCTTAATTTAAATTATGGCTGTGATATAACCTTTTATTGCTGTAACTGTAGTGCAGTGTCTGCTCCCATTATCCCCCGGCTGCTGTTGCTACTGCTGATGCTACTGCTGCTGCTGCTGGATGGCTTGAACCACAGAGGGGGGAAATAAAGAAATCCTAAGAATTGCCTGGCTATTATGAAACTTTTCCAAAAGATCAAGTGTGGATGAATATTTAATATTTAGCACTAATGACTTACATTACTGCTTGCATAATTAAAATTTCTGTAGCTGTTAGAGCCCAATTTCTTTTTACCTTCACTTTAGGGAATAAGCATTTTATGTTTTTCATGTAGTTGCAAATTCTACCTGCTTTAACTAAAGGCAAAAGGTTAATTTCCTTGCAATTTAAAGTAAAAATTAAAAAAAATAAAATAAAATGTGAAGACGTCAATATTCTAATGTACAAAAAAAGTCTCTTAATTGTTATAAATTGAGGCAGTGGTGGCCTAGAGGTTAAGGGAGCAGACTTGGGTCCGCAAGGTCGTCGGTTCGAATCCCCCTACTGCCAAGTCACTGCTGAGGTGCCCTGAGCATTGTATCGTCCCCACTCACTGCTCCTCGGGCGCTCATTAGCTGCCCACTGCTCACTTTGATGATGGGTTAAATGCAGAGGCCAAATTTCGTTGTGCGCTGTGGTGTGAATCACAACGTCACAATGACAAAAAAAGGAATTTAATCTTTAATCTTTATAACATTAATGCCCAAAATAACATTACAATTGTAGCCAGTAGGTGCTGCTGCCATGGCAAAAACTCTTATTGTCCACAGTTACCAGTAAAATAACCCTGACTGATTGAGAATAATCTAAATTCCTGAATTTGTTCTTATTCAAGGGCAAATTTTTCGGGGATTTTCGTCTTTTTCAAAACCTCCTCAAAATTCATCTTCACAGCAACTTTCGAAGTCATACGGTTGTTTTAAAACATTGAAGCCGTTCTCCTTACTCGCTCCCTCCTGCGCTCAGTGAAGCTGGTAAGACGGACGATGCTTCCTTAACACAGGCTGGACAACTGTGAAAAACGTTTTTGGCTCTGCAGACTGACTGCATTACATCAGCTCCACAGGCTCATGGCCCAACGTAGGAGGGTCAACTCCTCAGGTCAGGACTCAGTCGTCCACCTACACTTAAAGGCTACAAAACACTCTTTTGAGGACAGAGATGTTCAGATCTTGGCCAGAGAAGACAGATGGTTTGAGAGAGGTGTGAAAGAAGCCATTTTTGTCAACCGGGAAAAACCATCTCTCAACAGAGGTGGTGGTTTGAGACACAACCTTTCACCCACCTACAAAGACCAAAAACACCCCAAAGATTCCATCCTCAACAACAGGTTCACACATCACAGAGGGGTGTGACCAAAACCACTCCGACAATGATTGTAACGACCAATCCAGTCCCATCCAACGACTGTTATCCCACTTCACAGGTGAACCCAGGTCCACCCCACAGGAGGGACCCTTTCTCCTCACTCACAGGACATAACTTCTGTTACTCCCCATAAACAGTTAGAACTGAAGAAGAGTTTTCGGCGGTGAAACGTTTCAAAAAACTGAATGTCCTAATATGACAGGAATTTCATAATTAAATAGACGCAATGAACAGATTAATTTAGGCAGACTGATCTGTCTATGTGATGTGCTCAAAAACACACAATTGGAAGAAAAAAAACAGTGATCGTGAGCACACACTGTGACGAGTTTTGCAACTGACAGCGCCAGCTTCGGGGCACATTGGAAGAGCAGGAGGTTCAATCATCTTTAATGCAGTGTGGGATATTTTAATAAATTATCTAAGTGCGGTGATGAAAGAGTTTGAGGAAGGGAAGACGTAAGATTATTCTTCACCTTCTAAATATGTGACATAAAATGATGGTTATAAAAGGGAATCTGAGGGTAGACGGAGTGTATCACAGCGTAATGGCTGAGCTGATATCAAATGTCATGTAGCGACTAAATTTCCTGAGGTAATGTGGCTGAGGATCTGTCTAAAACAATGACGGGACTGGCATACACAACAAAAATGATCAAGCATAAAAGGGTAGAAAGAAAAAGGCAGTAACATTTATCAGGGTGACAGGGGACACGGAGTGATGTACACATTAAGAAAAAGCTAATGAATGTGTTCCTGGCTTAATGGCATTTTCGAGGTAGAAGAGAAAGAAAAAAAAAAAAAACAGGATATGGTGACATTTTCTCATTTAGAAACTTGAGTTACAAGTTCCTCACAGCAGAACCAAAAGGTCCAGCGGGAGGTGTCGGACCGGCTCATGCCGGGCAGAGTTTTACATACGTGATTTACAACAGAGAATAAATCAGGGCAAGTTGATCCTGGCCATTAGACTGCGGCTAAATGAAATGTAACTGTCTGTAAGCAGGTAAAATATGAGCAGATTTGCAGCCCATGTGCTGAAGGCAAGTCTTCGAGAGGGGGAGTAAGATTTGCCAACTCTTAGAGCTGGCATCCGGACATTATCCTAAAAATGGACTGAAGTGACAGATGGTATGCAGAAGGTAGAGGAGCCATTATCGAGCTGAGTCACATGATTAATGTCACAGCGCATCATAGGAATCAAAATTATGGAGTGAATTTTATAATTTCAGAGAGACTCTCCGTGGGAAAAGAAAAAAAATTCCGCACACCTGTACTGACAACATTGTCATCCAAAAATGTCTATTGTGCACATTCTAGCTGGGAAATATTGTCAAAAGTAAAAATGACCATATAGGCTTTCCTAATAACAATTGGTCAAAAGTGAAATAAAGTTTTTTGGTTCTTTTAAAAAAAAGAAAAAAATTTAATTTGTCTACCTACTGGATGACCGGCGCTGAGGCCTTTCCCTCATCCACACTGAGCAGTCATGTCCCATAATTACTCCATGACAAACTTGAGGAACATTCAATTCACCAGGAACCGTGATGACTGCAGCTGCCCCATTCTCCAGGCAGGCCATTTATCCAGGAGAGTGAAAGCATAACAGCCACTACTTAGTTCGCATGGCATCGCTTCCACTATCTGCAGGAATGACATTTGTTATTTTCGCTCAGCTGAGTTGCTAGTTAAATATCCTGCTTAAATAAAATCTATTCCAGATAGTGACAAAGTACAGAAGATACATTCCAGGGCAGAACATGAGGTTATTTTGGGTTAATATATGATAAATATAAATGCTCTAGCACCCGACGATAATCTTCCGCATTTCGTTATATTCACTTGCTGAGAACAGTACATTTTAGCACACGTCAGGTCATTACTTCTCTCTGCTTATGTCACTGTTTGCTCCATTGACCTGCTGGCAGTCACACGCTGGTCATGCAGCTACAGGAATAGCTGCAGAGGCGGAGTTCACTTGGACTTGATTCCATGGTGGTGACCCCGTAATTGAATTGGCAGTAATTTTCATCACCTCTCACCATACCCACATTATTGGGGTTGACTAATAAAGACACCCAAGAGATCTGATCTGGATGCTCGCAGACGGGAAGCATTACACACCTAACCAGGAGCAAATGGCCCCTGGTTCATTTACATGATGAGGTATGAAAATGGTACCCCATGGAGCAGGAGCCACCTGGTAGAGCTAATGGACTACCTGAGGTGTCTACGTGGTATGTTCTAAAAATAAAACTGGCCAACAAGAGGGTGAAATATTGTACTGTTCCTGATTGTAATGATATATGCAGAGGAGCAATGGTATTTTAATAGAGTGTCTGCTTTTGTTTGTCCCAGAATTTGACAGTGCAAGTATTTGTTTTTTTTTTTAATTATTATTGCAGGGATCACTCTATTTTTGAAAGAAAAGCTCTCAGTTTTTTTTTTCAACAATAACATTAAACTCAATATAGTATATCTCATATAGTCCTAATGTGGTAAATGACTATTGTAGGGTTTTCGGTGGTTTTGGTGGAATATCTACATAGACATGGACAGACTTTTTGACTTGCAGGCCACAATGGGTCCTAAAATTGGACAAGGGGGCCGAGTCCAGAGCAGAGAGATGAATTGTCTATTTGAACTAAGATAAATAGCATGTAAAGTCATGTATATAACCTCATTTCTAATAGAAAAGGAAAGCAAACTCCTTGTCTTTCACACTACTGCACACATGTAATATCACCTCTGTATTAAACCCATCACCAAAGTGAACAGTCGACGCTGCCATGCTCTCAGTTGTAACCTGGCAGTTCGTAGAGTTGAGCTGGGTACCCTGGAGACCCCAGTCCGATTCCTTAACCACTAGGCCACCACTGCCCACCACTGCCCCAATACTCATTAAAACATAATTTACTGGGAAAACACATTATTGCTGGAAAAAGGCAGAAGTAAAATTATTTCTTAATAACTTTAATTATTAATATAATTTCATTTAATTTCAAAAAGGTTGACAGGCCACAATAAAAAAGCTCAAAAGGCCACATTCGGCCCTCCAGCCTTAGTTTGCTCATGCCTGACATAGCGTATAGAGGCCCATTTCCAGCAACTATCATTCCACTCGTCTATTGGTACAATGGGTTTGCTCATCGTGTCAGAAGGATAATGGAAGATTATAAAACCCAAATGCAAATGAAGGATTTTTTTGATGAAAGCGAAGTTTGAAGGAAAAAAAAAATACTGAGACTTTATTATTCCCTCTGGAGTATCCTTAAATTATTTCTTCAGCAGCAGCACAGCACCGAACAACAGTTAGAAACAACTTATGGTGGTAAATACATAGAATTGTCTGGGAGAACCCAGACTTTTGAACTGCAGTGTACAATGTTCTATAAGTCTGTATAAATTGAGCAGCTCTTCGTATCGTTAAGTGCCCTTAAAGTGGCTCTCGGTTTCAAAAAGGTTGGTGGCCCCTGGGCTAAAGACTGCCCTCTACAGCCCAACTCTATCATTTCTCTGCTGCCTATTTCCTTCCCCCTCTCATGCCTGTCTGTACTTTGCCCACTTTGCCCCTTTACCTGCTTTTCTTAGGGGACTTTTAGTTTCAACAGCACCATTAGCTCCCAGCCCTTCTCTGTTAAGATCAAATCTGGCCGCAGAGACATCCTGGCCGTGTGCTGCAGGAACGTCAGAGCCGCGCCCAAAGGGACTTGTGAAGCCAGAGCCAAGGTTAACAACTTCATTGACACCTTGTTTATGGCCCTGATTTCGCTGCTGCACTGATGTGAAAGATTCTAATTTAAAAGAAGTAAAAAAAAAAAATAGAAGGAAATGGGAATCTGATGAATGGCACTATTTTAGAGGCTGTTTTTTGGGGGTATTTTTTTTTTACTTCTCTCGTATGAAATAAAGAAGATGACACAAATAGAGAACCTTTCTTGTTTGGCACAGACTGTCACACAAGAATATGAACCAAGGACTTGGATGTGGGCTCTGAAGCTGTTTCTGAGCTCAACATGCTAGAATCACAGTGAAGATTCGCACAATTAGCTTCAAGACCAGTCAGCAAAGAAATCAGAACAAAATCTGATGTGATGTCACTCCCCAATCTTTTTTGCGCCACGGACCGGTTGAATGTCTGGTACTTTTTTCACGGACCAATCACTAAAGTGTGGCAAACAAAAACCCCTTAATAAAATGAAATTTCTGGTGTTCTGAAATATTTTCCTACCTATAAAATCTTCCTACCCGAATTAACTGTGTATGCACAAAACAAAAGATTTCCCAAGTGCACACAGCTTATAATTATCTGCTACCAGACCGGTATAAAAAGTTAGAATCTTTTTTATTTTGGGTTTATTGTTGTCTTCACTGAAAAAATATTTCTTAATCAAATACAGCTCGACTGCTTGAGAACCACTGCTCCATATAAAGTGTGATTATGCAAACTACAAAGTTAACCACTTGTTAAATCAGTAACTTGTATTTGCTATTGTGTTCCGCAACTGTCTCTGTTGAACAGCTTCTTTTATTATCTTCTAATATTTATATGGTGCTTACAAACTCAATAATTAATAAGTGCCCTTAAAGGTCAAAGAGGTTGATAAATCTGGAAGAATATATGAACAAATCTATGTATCCTTTACTCTGAGCAAATTAACTGAATTCAATAACCCTAAACTTTTACCTTGGTATAGAATAAGTGTTACAAAAAGATAGAAGATGCAGCCCACCAACTGTTCTACAAACATTTTACCCTACTGTTCAAATACGTTACAACAATGATGAAAAGATTTTATTGGATGATCATACTTGAATCAGGAAGCAAAATTTTGTCTTTTGAATTTGTATGAGACTGAATGTTTTAGGATAACCTGCCAGAGCTGTGCTTTTTCAAAAATACTGCAATCATTTTTAGAAGCAGTTGAGAAGTAATTTCAATTGGACTCACTTGGTTTCATCATGCAGCCCTGTGTGGTCAACAAATCTTGAAATTTCAGAAAAAAAAGAAGCTTTTAAGAGCCTAAGGTCCTTATTTAAAGAGCTAATCCAGAACATCAGTGCAAAACCCAAGGTCACTGAATATTACATGAACAGAGTCTTGTTCTTCTTTGCTTTTCCCAATGTTCTGCTGAGAGCAGCTTCTCAGAATACCTGTGGATGCTCTGGTATAATAAAGGGGGGAGCGGACTGCTGGATGCCAGGATTTGATCCACTACCAAACCACAAGAGACTTCCCCCAAGAGCTGTGCTTTGTTTCTCTACAATAGTGCGCCAGAGAAATCCCAAGCCACAGTGAATTGTACTGTATTCACCGGAGACAGCAGCAAAGTGTTGTTCTGACTCCAACTACAGCCTGCAAACCCATAATTCTCTTCTTCTCCTACAGGGCATCTGGCTTTTGAGTAAAATGCATAAAGAACTCCAACCTAGGATCTGTAGTCTCTTCCTCAGACCTTGACCTGTGGGCTGAGTTGGTTTTATCTATAGTCCTGTAATGTTGCTTGTCCACATTTATGTCCTGTGTCTTACAGGCTACGGCATCGGTCTGCCCCAAGGCTCTCCTCTATCCCGCAACGTATCCGAGTTCGTCAGTCGCTACAAGTCCGACGGTTTCATGGACATGTTGCATGACAAATGGTACAAGGTTGTGCCCTGCGGGAAGCGAGTCTTCGCCGTCACTGAGGTAAGTCCGTGGTGAAAGAGTGTGTGTTTGTATTGCGTGTAAAAGCAAAGCTTCATTGCTGCTGCACTCCCACAAATGAGTTTCCTCCCGGGACAGGATTGCCTGCCAGCCAAGCTCACAGAAGGGCATTTATTTACCTCCCCGACCAGACTGGTAATGTCTGGGTGTCGATACGTGCTTGCGTCTCATATGAGCATCTAAAATACTCTTATTAACTCTTATTTTAGTGTCAATTTAGCCAATTTTGAAGGATCTACAATTTCTAAAAGTTGTGGGTAAAGGACCTTTGACTTAGATCAAACTTTTTTCTTCAAAGACCAACATGCATTTTAAAGACCTATGCTTTGACTTATTGAATATTGTGTATAGTGTCAGCCACAAAAAGAAGCAACTTCACCTCTGTAAATGCTAAAAACAATCTCAAAATACCAAGCAACAAGTATTGTGCAAAAAAAACTTCGTGTCAATCTATCTATCTATCCATCCATCCATACACCCATCTATCCGTCTGTTTGTTTGGCTGTCTTGCTGTCTATCTGTCTGTTTCTCTAGACCAGGGGTGTCAAACCCAGTGTCACAGTGGGTCAAACTCAATATTTATTGAAATATTAACTGTAAATATGCATGTTTTCCCTGCTCTCCAGATATTAAATGTTGATTTCTTTTATATAAACCATTACACCTAAAACAGCCAAAGCTTACTACTATCAACACACATGAAATTAAAATAGAAATGAAACACACATCAGTAATATTTGTTGCTTATTGTCTCTCTTTATCTGTTGTCTTTCAAAATTCCCCTTTAAATGTGATTATTTTACAAATCCATAACAAAAAAAAATACTGTATGTGTTAATAACAAGGGGCATACATCGCAAATATTACAAATTCTACCAAAATACAAGCGCTACGTATAAGAGGGCCCACTGATGTACACATTGGATGTGATCTCAGGGGCCAAATATAATTACTATGTGGGCCAAATTTGGCCCCCCGGCCTGAGTTTGAAACCTGTGCTCTAGACAATTACATAGCTAGACAATTGTAGAATCCTTGTCTGCCATGCAGGTTTGTTTCCACCTTTGACTTTATTGGGACGGACTAGCAGGGGAAGTTGTAATGGCACCAAGTGAAAGGAAATCAAAACTGTATCAATGTCAGCACTTTCCTAATCTGAACAGATTGGGGTAAAATTATCTAAAAGTAGGATTACGTTACGACTAGAATACCTAATTCTGTCAGATGGTTTGGCAAGGTGACAAATGCTAAACTCCTAGATTTATTTGACCCAATTCTAAATCTTTGTTGAATCACATCATCTACTATAACCAGTCCTGGCTGTGCTGCTTCATCTGCATCTCTAAAAAAAAATGATACTTATTAAAATCTCTCAGCCATTTCCTCTTAATCCCAATTTAAATTAGAATTTTAAAACAGCAACAGATGTTCATGTGAGAGAATGAAAAGACATCAACATTCATCCCACATCGGGCCATTATTACCAATTTGTTCCGTAATGAAGTCCAGAAAGTGGGCGATTCTGAACAATGTGGGAATTAGCGCCCTTTGGATTGAGTGCAGGAGGAGGTCAGCATTGTCGCTGATGAATTTTAGTCGAGTACGCATGGGGCTAATTGCGGAGAAAAGCGGCGCAGAAATGAAGTGGATGACGGAAACACGATTAGGGAACACTGGAAAAGCTCAACTCCGAGGCTCTGGTGATTCCTCGGGCCACAGCTACGGCCTCAGAAGAGACGGGTATTGTGCCAGGAAGAACGACTGAGAAATAAATGGGAACAAACGGCTCTTCAATTAACCATCATCTATTTTTTTATCGTCCTTAAACTGCCGCTTTGTTGTAATAAGTTTTTCTTTAACCTTATCTCTTTGTGCTCTCTCACTTCTCTGCCTCACCTCTTATTACCTTTCCTTCCACATCATGCCTTTTATTTCCCAGCTCTTTCGTCTCTATAGTCTCTATTAAAAATGACACAGCTAAGGCAAGAAACAAATCACATTGATGATGCCAACAATCATAAGTTCGACCAATAAGAATATACTAAAGGCCTAGAGTGTGAACTATATTGCTTTGTTGAGTGGTTCCCAAAGTGAGGGGTAAGCCCCTCTAGGTGCACTGATCTATTGTGGGATCTATTGCAAAACATTCTGGTGTCATTGTCCTGTTAACTGCAAATAATTTAGTTTTAAAGTCTTAAGGCAACAGTCCCTTCTTTTCAGGTGTTGCCACAGCAAGTCAAGAATTTCCATCTCCCCTGTCCTCTGTATCCTCCACTCTAACTCCAACTACCTCCATGTCCTCCCTCACTGCATCCATCAATCTTCTTTTTGTGAATCTCAGAATCTTTAACTCCAGCACCTCCAGCTCTGTCTCCCGTCTTCAACCCATTCCTAATGTCTCGAATCCATCCATCATGGCTGGTCTCACCACTGTCCTGTAAACCTGTCCCTTCACCTTAGCTGACTCTCTTCTATCACAGATCACTCCTGACTCTTTTCTCCAGTTGTTCCATTCTGACTCCACTCTATTCTTCTCTCTTCCACAGTCTCCACTGCTCCAAACAGTTGATCCCAAGTATCTAAACTCCTCCACCTCATTCCACTCTTCTCCCTTTCATTCACACACATATACTCTGTCTTGCTACGACTGACCTTCATTCCTCTTCTCTCTAGTGCAAACCTCCACCTCTCTAGATTAGATAGACCTGAAGGACTGGCAAAATCTTACAAACTGCCGGGGACAACAACAAAGCCTGGCCTTCACTTGGCCTTTATGCAAGTAACAGAAACTGATTTCATAACCTCAGTTCCTCGCATCTGGCGTTCATTATTGGTCAATTAAGATTTGTCAGTAGATTCCATAGCTGCTCAAGATAACAAAACAAATAGTCTCTCATCCCAGAAGGACTTTGTTTGGAATTACAGAGAAAATGTGTTCATTTATATTCTCGGTTTTAATTTGTCTTCCACAGTTAGGGTGGACAGCTGCGGTTCGTCCCAGTCGTCATTAGCTGAAGGCGCTTCCAGTCCGTCTCACCGTCATCATCATTCATACTTTCATTAATGATTATTACTTATGATCATCACTGATTAGCACAGGGAAAACCCACACACAAACAGGGTGAAAACAATATCATACAAAATAAAAACAGAAATAGATGAAAGTTTGCAAACCCCGCCTCCCCCATGTCCTATGTGACCTGGAATATTAAAAACTGTGGAAAAGCAATTGGTCTGGCTTAAATTGCAGTATTCTGGCCTTTGGGGGGGCAGTTGGTGGCCCAGTGGTTAAGGAAAAGGACTTGGGTCCGCAAGGCCCCCTGTGCACAGTTACTGCTGAGGGGACCTGAGCATGGTATCGTCTCCACGCACTGGTCCCCGATGCTGGCTCAGCTGGCTGCTCCCTGCTCATGATGATAGGTTAAATGCAGAGTCAAACTTTCCCCAAAAATGTATTATGACAGGCGGAGGTATAATAGACAATGACACAACCTTACACACTTGGCAGAATTGTGGACAAACCCACGTTGTCAGTGTGTAAAGAAACGTCGTCTAATGCAACAAAGAACACCAATGTCTCTAGAAATGTTCCATCTTTCTCCTGTGACATCATCATTAATATTTTTTTACTTCACACTACAGGTCACAAGCTTGAAATGTGAATGTCATCCAGCAAAAAAAATGTCTTGGATAAAATTGAACTGAATCTATATGCCTTGTATCTAACGTCACTGTGTCAAAACTTCCTTGTTTCCCCGTCCCTTGTCCTCAGACTCTCCAGATGGGCATCCAGCATTTTTCAGGCCTGTTTGTGCTGCTGTGCATGGGCGTGGGCGGAGCCCTGCTGACACTGGCCGGTGAACACACCTTTTATCACCTGGTTCTGCCTCGCCTCCGTCGGGCGAACACACTGCGGTACTGGCTGCACACCAGTCAGGTCAGTGAACAAATACTGACTCTTACATCAGATCTCCTACGTCTGCTACACTGACTACATGTACAGCTAAATGACAGCTCCTGACGGCCCCCTGATGGCTGGATATAGTGGTCCAACTTCAACCCTGAGTCTGGTCTTACAGTGAAAATACACTCAACATGTGAATGGAATCACACAGATCTTTGTTCTAGTCATTCTGATACCTGTCCAGGTTTGCTACGATGTGTACATGCAATACCACGAAACAAACAAACTGAACAGAAACTGCACGAAGCACAAACATAACCAACAGTTGTGGCTCTCAAACATTGATGCTTACTGGTCACATGGTGTTTAGTATCTTGGATTATCAGAGAGTATCTGCTCTGCAAATCTCGGCTGCCGTTCTCTCATATGGGATTGACCAAGATGTGGCCCACAGTCAGGCTAGGGGTCTTTTTGGGGTGAAGCTCAGAGAAAATCTGTTCAAAAACCCAGTACATATTTTACAATAAGCAGCCCATAGTCTCCTTTTAATGGGGGTTACATAAAGTTTCGGCCTATTCACTGTGGGCTGCGACTGCTGCATCGTCAACAGACCCTAAAATGGCTAAAATCACCGCGCTGTTGAGGATATCTCATCGTTTAGGACAATGATTCTGCGGTTGGTGGATGGCTGTGGTTTCGGTTCGCAGTTAAACAACGCCCTCTACTGGTGATAATGTCAAAGTCATATTTAAGAAAAATGATTGCCATTAATTATGTTTTGTAATTAAACATAGCATCGATACTATTATAACTGTCTTCTTGACCTTTGGATTCCATTGAAAACAATGATTTATAACTCTGGGCTAACGGGTTTCATAACCAAATGTGGAAAATTAAATAATTGCTAGGTTTTTTATAATGAAGAAAAGACAAATAAGTTCACGATGAAAATAGATTGAAGTAAAATGACCTAAATGAGAAAACTTTTTACCTCTTAGATACCTCAGAAAAAACATATATAGGGCAGAATAGAAAAAAAAAAGTACAAGCTGCGTTAAAGCTCATAGCTCGCTTTAAACACTTTGGGTTTCCAAATGAAAATGGGATTAAGACACTGATACTTTAACCTCCTCTAAATATAAAGTAGAGCGTAGACTCTCATTGAATTTCAATCAGCTGATTTCATTATTCAAAGCAGCAGCGCAGCAGGATTTTTTTTTTTTTTCGCAAGGAAAAACTCTTCCGAATAATGACAAAAAAGGGAGTTGGAAATCCAAACTGTCGGACTCTTTGATAGTTTCAGAGCTGATGAGAAAAAGTGAAGAGTGAATCACTAATGAACAATAGGCTAATTTTTCTTTCTTCCTTGTTTCTTTGTAGAAAATCCACAGGGCTCTCCACACCACGTACGAGGACGTCGGGAAGGAAATGACCGGCCTGGACCAAAAGTAATGACGCTATTCACCTTGTCAAAATCCATTTGTGTTGTTTGGACTCCCATTACTGAGTTTATGTGATATAATAAGTGAGATATATTTTCATCAAGAGGTTTGATGATAAATTGACCCACAAATATGGTTGAATTATCAGTGTATCTCAGTTAATCTTTACATAAATTGTCACTGATTTGCAGTTGGTTTGTTTTTTGTTTTGTTTTTTTGTCTCTTCAGCCCCTCCTCCTGTATCTCAGAGAACTGCACCCTCCACAGGAAACAGTATCAGCCTCCTCCACCTCCGTCTCCTCCCATATCCCTCCCCGCATCATCCACAGCAGGAGGTACCAACAACTCCTCGCCATCCCATGAACCGAAGGAGAAACGGGTACACTTTGATCTGGAGACCCTCCACAGCTACCGCCTGCGCACACACACGGCCTCAGTGCGAGGCAGACCAGGAATGGTGGGTCGTCCCGGGCTCGGACTGGGCGGTTTGGAGCTGGGCAACTTGGGCGCTTTTGGCTCACCGCCACAGATTAGCCTCCATGTAAATGGAGGCCCCGTGTCAGCGCTGGCCTCCTCAGGCCTGGTGCTCTCTCCACTGGGGAACAGGGCAGCACAGACCAGCCTATGGGAAGGGGAGCTGCAGGAGCTGCAGGGGAAAATCGAGACATTCCGCAATCAGCTGAGAGAAGCTTTGGCCAGAAGGGCCGAGATCCAGAGCAGCCTGGAGCGAGAGAGAAGCGGACTGGTACGCAGGGACACCAGTCTGGAGAGGGACAAGGACAAGCCGATGGTACAGACTATCAACACAGACAGGAGCAGCAGCAGCAGTAGCAGCAGCACCAGCAGTGCTCAGCCCAAGCTGGCAGAGAGGGACAGGAGCATCCAGCTGCAAACCCTGAACAATCAGCAGACGGCAAGGGTGAACCAATCAGGCGTGACAGGGCTTCTAGAGCTGGGGAGGAGCAGCCAATTGAACACAGTCAACAGTTTGGACCGGGGGAGACCCAGCATCCAGCTACGAGCTGTAAATACTTTGTTAGGAGACAGGACTGGACTGTCACGAGCCTCGGCCAGCCTGGAGAGAAGTCGTGTCACCCAGCCTGCTGTCGGAAACTTAACGGTCCAGTCACGGAACACGTCCAGCCTGGACAGGCAGAAAGCCAACCTGGTCCGTGCGATAAACACTTTGGAGAGGACAAAAGCCAACCAATCAGGTGTCAGCGGCGGGACTTGATCCAATGTAGGGAAAATGCAGACAATATTTCCAGAAAAGTTGGTGCACTTCTTCAAAATGTGATAGAATAAAATAAACTTTGCAATGCACTTAGAAGTAAAGCGCAGAAGCTGCTGCTGAATATGCATGACAAAACTAACACAGTTATTCAAAGCTATAATGAAAAGGGAAAGTCCTCTATAACAAAGAGGGTTATAAATTCAGTACACTTTACTTCCTGTTGGGGAACAAAATGTTCTTTGTCTTTTTGGCCTGAACACAAATATTTATACAAATTATCAAATCAAAAATTTTCACCAAACAGGGTTCCTATAGAGGTGTACCAGCTTTTCCTGAAATGTTGTTTGTGTGATGACACAAAGGTACGAGCGCAATTAATGTTTGCATAACTGCGAGAAGAACATCAGCAATACGACCTGGAACATTCATGCTACATTAGCTTAAAAGCGTTAGCTTACTTTTAACAGTCATAGTTATTTCCTCATCCTTCTTAGGTGAAACGCAAGCACATGAAGAAATCACTGCTGACAGCACAGAAAAACCAGAATCATCGGAAAGTTACGTAAAAAGTATCCCGGGCAAATAGAAATGGTCAGAAAATGTATATGTGTCTTTCTTTTATTTTGGTTTATTCTTCTTCTAAGTTATAACTTAGTCCCAGACCTGAAAACTTGCACATGGTATTAGAATTAATTACAATTTTAAAAGTAAAGTTTTGCATTTGCTTTAGTAAGGAGGAGAAAATTAATGTCCTACTTCTTCTTTTCCTATCGGCCTTTTTTTTTCAGGGGTTGCCACATCGAGTCAACAATTTCCATCTCTCCTTGTCCTCTGTATTCTCAACTCTAACTACAGTTACCTCCATGTCCTCCCTCACTGCATCCATCAATCTCCTCTTTGTCTCCTACCTGGTAGCTCCATCTCTAGGATCATTCTTCTACCATTGTATCCACTGTCCCTCCTCTGAACATGTCCAAACAATCTCAATCTGTCTTATCTAGCTTTTTCTCCAAACCTTCCTGTCTGTGTTGTCCCTCTGGTCACCTCATTCCTGATCCTGTCCATCCTTGTCTCTCCTAAAGAGAATCTCAGCATCTTTAACTCCTCCACCTCCAGCTCTGCTCTCTTCTATTACAAATCACTCCAGACTCTTTTCTCCAGTTGTTACTTTAGTAGTTAATAGTTAAGATTCTACTGAATCTCTAAAATAAACCCAATCATCTGACGTCCTCTATGACCCTAATTTCTTGGTTCACAAAAATGATGTTCTTCCCATAATTGCAAAAGTAATGAAAGACTCTTTCACTCTGTCCTGATAAAATTTAATACCTAAAACCATTTCTTCTTTGTTGTTTCACACATCTCCCCTCTGTCTCTGTCCCATCCTTTATTGATAAAAGCCCAAATCATTTTTATTTTGATCACTAAATCTTACACCTGCCCACTGAGAAGTGAAATAGAAAGTGCTTTTAGATGTTAACGTCTTTCAATGGCTTGATGGATTTGATGTGAAAAGGGACTCAACAGGTCTTAAAACATTACTATAATAAGTGTAATAAAAAAATATACACCTAATATAAACCACCGACTCCATCCCAGAGTTTCATCAGGACAACTGTAACTACTGTGATTCAGGGAGGAAGCTTTATTTCGCAGAAAGTACGAGTGTCTGGAGACCTGACTAGTTTATGAGACAAACTCTGCATCAGAGAGTTTGGAGGTCAGCGGAGAGTCTAATATAATTTTTAAAAAACGCCACTGGGAAATGAGAGATCCATCACTTCTTGGACTTTGTCCCAAACTGGAGACTGAATCTCATAACGTCCCAGCATCTGCTGCTGCAGCGTTGTTCTCCCTCAATCTGTCTCCTGTGAGAACTCCCTCCTACGCTTTGTGGAGGTGAAACCACTGCAGTAGCCCTGGTCCTGCATGTGTTTCAACATGACCACATGTCTGACCCACTCCATTAGCAATGGCAGCAGTGGCTGCAGCTACTGCACCATCCATAAGAACAGAGATATACTTTAATTACTGACCATGGTTAACTGGACAGTGCTGTCATCAAAACCACTATTCCACAATCACACTCATCTCTAGAACCTTGTAACTTCTGTGTCTTCTTAATGACTGAGCAGACTAATGTAACCTTGTGCCTCACAAAACACAACTCAAAATATGTATGCAAGTGCAATGCAACATCAACACAGCAACACTCCTCCCCAGTTTTGAATTAGCGTAGATTGTTTGAGATTGTAAAAGTCTCGAAGCCAAAACTATTAAAATAGATATTGATTTTGGCTAAAGATTTAATAAAAAAATTAATTAATTAATTTAAATATTTGAGGATATTTAAGGTTTTCAATAGGCCAATCAATGAGAAAAAAGTTAAGCCCAAAGTTTGGAGATAAAAATGAAGATTTGTAAACTTTTTGTGCATTTTAGTAATCTGATTACTGTGCTTTCAAACTGTTATATCATCCATGGCCACATGAAGGCGCCACCTAATATTAGGTTGTGCCTACTACCTATGAACTGATCGTTGCTACAGTGCAACTGAATACTGACAAGGACTAAACCATGTGCAGGCAATCTTTTTGAGTGGTGGGCTGCAATTCGTTCAAATATTGGGCCCATTAGAAGCGGATAGATGAAGCATTTGTGTGGACTATGATAAATGGTATGTAAAAGTTATGCATAAAGGCTAAAATGCTTTTTTGCCTTCTCTCTCAAATCTATAGAGAAAATGACAGAACTGCTGAGAGAAAAATGGAAAAACGTAAATCACAATAAAACAATTATATAGTTTGGAAAAGTTTGGCGGCTAAATTACTAAGATCAACGGGCTGCAACCTGCCCCCAGCCATATTATGTCCATGCTTGATCTAAACCATAAAGATTTAGTAAAAAACAAATAAATAAATATAAAAAATATCCATCCAAAAGAGACATTTTGCAGATTACAAAGTTGTTGCAAGTTAAAAATAATTAAACTTCCATTGTTCCTTAAGCCAGTGTTCTTTTTGCCAATGTGTAAATTAATCTTTCAGAGTTTAATTCAAGAACAATATTTTTGAATTCTTGTGAATCCTTTAATTTTAAAGAAAAACTACATGTTCTGATTAAGGCTTTTTAACTGGTACAATAGGAGATACCGTGCTTGTCATTGTGTGCCAAGTCAGTAGTCTGCTATTATTTATATATCTACTTTCAGAGAAACATATTAAAAAATAGTTATGTTTTCACCTAAACACACACACACACACAAATGTGTTGTGGGTTGTGTATCACTAGGCTACTTAAATGGCCACAATCTAGGAGGCCACTGAGAGGTGGCGTCTGGGCCATGTCATCAATGAACTCAAAACCTAATCCTTCACCTTAGACAATGGAATTGGTCTTGGTTTTGGCCCAAAGCTCACAAAAAAATAGACTTTTACTTACATGAAAGCAATGACTTTACTTTAGATGATGACTGATCCCTGTAGTCTGCAGTTGTCAGTGAAGGATCTGTGGACAGGAAGATGTCACACAGGGGTTCCTGGCAGTAGCAGAGGAGCGACCACTTTGTCAGATTAGGGCTAATTGACGAACTGATGCCAGCATTAGGGCTCTGGTCATACCTACAATAACACAAGTCATCCACAAGAGGGAGACAAAACACACTAAGATTAGACACATAAGGGGAAGACGAGTAACAAAAAAATTTACGGCAGACCCTATCTTGGCCCATTTGTCCAACAATCATTTGTTGTTTTGGGCCTATTTTGTTACAATATTGATTCTTTATTTTGTCATCATTTTATTCCCTTCTAAAAACCATACAGCTGTGTCAGTGGTCACGTTGACTTATTTATTCAAGTGTGTAATTGATCTGACAAACTATTACTCTATGGTTTTGTTTTGAAACAGCTGACAGGCCAGTTCACTGATAATGTACATAGTCTACATAATGTGATAGATGTCACATTAACACAATTCAAATAACATGGATGAGGCTTTTACTTTTGTATCATTTCCTGTCTGCATGCTTTACCTTTAAACTGTGTTTTTAACCTTTTCTGATGAGACTCCTCCCTTTTCACCCTTACTTTTATCAAATGGAATCATATGACATTATTTTAATCGTCATTTTGACTGCACAAACAGTTGGAAAACATTTTTTTTTCTTTTGTTAAGATTTTTGACGATGTAGTACATTTTAAATGTTCTATATCACTGACCTAATTCGCCCTGCTGTCTGTTCTGTCATGTTAGTTGTCTGTATCATTTTTACCGTTATTGGCAGCTGTGTTGACGACCTGACACGTTTGATTAACCACCAGATGGCACTTCATAGCAGCTTCCCGCGGCCGTTGACGCAGTGTTAATGGACGGAGGAATAAATTCAACAACAACAAAAAAACTCACAATGTAAACGCTCAACTTTGGACTCACAACGGAACAAAATACCGATGGAATTAAACTTTCTCTCCACTACTTTCAGAGAAAACGGAGGTCAATTTCCGGTAAACCCCGTGCATTTCCGGTCCTCTGAGCTGACTGACTGTGGGAGGAACTGTAGTCCTTTTTTCTCTGGTTGAACTGATGTACATTTAAACTGTTAAACTACTTCGCTGTGGTGTGACGTGCTTGTCTTCACATGTCATGGCGTCCACGACCGGGAGGAGAACACAGATATTTTAAGACTTTATTGAGAACGAACTTGTGGTACTGGATATTTAAAAGAGTTATTTTAAAAAAGCAAAGGTTTATCCCTTATTAAAAAATGTATCAGCATATTATGGAATTTTATCATAAATGATCATTCTCATGTTTTGAAATAAACATTTATATACTTGATTTGTGGTTCTTTCCTAGGTTCATTCAAGAACAAGATTTTAGGAAAACAAACTCCCTGTCATTGTGACACACAATGAGATGTAGCCTTGGCAGCTAACACATCAACAGTGTCCAGCGGGCAGCTTTTAATGGCCAGGGATGGTGCTATGCTTAAAGCAGCTGGTGGACTCGAACCTAAAGCCTTTTGGACCCAAGTCTGCTTCCTTAACCTCTAGACCACCACTCACCTGCATTACTTTGTCAGCATTCCCAATATATATCTTTACACAAAGTACATTTTTAACTACTAATATCCCAATGTGTAAATACCAGTATGTTGGTTCCACTCAAGCACAGTGTACAATGTGTGATTTTGCTGCGATTTTTCACTAATGCAATGATTGGTTATCAGTCATGCAACTGACGTAGGAAGGAAAGCAAACTCCATGTTATTGTGACATTGGGATTCACACCACAGCACACAATGAAATCTGACCTCTGCAGTGAGCGGGGACAGTGCCATGCTCAATGGACGTCAGTGGTAACTTGGCAGATGGTGGATTTGAACCTGGAGCCTTTCGTAACCCAGTCCGGTTCACTAACCACCCCTGCCCCAAGAGGTGGACTTGTCTTCCAAGAACCCTCTTGTAAAGAAATGCTCTAGGTGAGGCTCGAACTCACAACCTCGGCATCACTCTGCAGGGTACTGTCTTATAAGTACAGAGCGCTGACCGATTGCGCCACTAGAGCACGTTGTTGCAGCAAGCGATTATCACCTAAGGCATCCCAACTACCTTAAATTGATCGTGGAAAAATCTAAAATTTAAGAAGTCCTACTGTACTTTTCCCCCTGTACAGTCTGAGTACTCCAATAGTACCTGCCCATCAGTGTGTACAGTGTGAGTCCACGTGAATCGATCACCCTTGTATGAGCGGCAGATGGCCACTGCAAATAAAAAACACACAAAAAAAAAAAACACACATTCTACACCTGGCTTAAGATCTTCTTCAGCTCTACCTGTTGTTAAGATCTGAAGAGCATCTCAAACCCTTTCAGATACTCCGGGCCAACACCTGCTATTTGATGATGGTGACCACTCAGCTAGTACAAATGTGTGTTTGTAACACTCTGCCTACAAGCTCTACAGCCTCCAACATCTGGAGTCTGCGGAACCAACTCTCTTTTTAAATGAATCTACATCTGTTCTGAGGAGAACACAGTGAGGAAAGAACATCACTGAGGGATGTTACAACAGCTGAAGCCCAATGAATGTCAACTCTACATGCTCTGAAACTGGCCTGGAGGTCCATCATTACCCTTTATGTCATTGTACATCCTGTGATTTCATCATCTAATCCACACTTAGTGTTGCTCAAATTCACAATTAATCAGTGTTGGGCAAGTTACTTTAAAAAAGTAACTTATTACTTTCTAGTTACTGCTCTGAAAAAGTAACTAGTTACGTTACAAGTTACCAGATTATAAAAGTAACTAATAACTGATTACTTTACTTTAAATAATAATAAAAACACATTAAAGTTGTTGTGTTCTGTAGCCACTATCGTAATGACATGTAGTGGTACAATAAAAGCAAAATAGATTACAGAATATATTTTGACATCATCTTTATTGTAACCTCAACTTGCCACCTGCCGTCGTCTTGCTTTTGGGTGTGAGGTGCTGTACCGCACCGCGTGTGAGACTGTTTATTTCCTTATAAGGCAAGAAGACCTGCCCAGGTCTCTTTCTGATTGGCTTAGCCTAAAACTGTTAACCATGTCAACCAATCATCGCTCCTTTTCAATGCACGGGTTCAGTTAGCGTACACGGACACACACACACTGACAGGCAGCAGACAGACTCCGCTGCCACACAGTCCTCTCTCCATGGCTGGGAGAAACCGTCCATTTGGACCACAGATTGTAACGAGTAACGATCCCTTTTACACCACAGTAACAATAACTGCATTACTGAATGGGAAAGGTAACGCATTATTAGTTATCAAGAAAAGTAGTTTAGTTACGTAACAGCGTTATTACAAGTAAAGTGTCAGTCCTAACACTGCAATGAATACATGAAGTACTATTTGCAAAAAAGGCAGGAATTTAGAATACAGTCTTAAACAGAAGAGGTTTATATTGTGGGTAATGAAAAATCTGACTTATTTACTTGCATACTGAAATGCATTGGGCCATTTAAAGAACTTATCTTATCACACTTTTATCCAAAACAACTTAGAGAATTACCATTGAAAGCTTAAGGTTCTTCTGGGAATCAAACCCAGGACTCTCTGCTATTGACTATGCAATTATTTTGATAAACCATAAGTAAAAAATAGGTAAATGTATAGACTAGGGCTGGGTTAAAAAAATCGATTAATCGATTTTAATCGATTTTTTTGTTAATAGGACGATATCGATTCATAAATCCAAAAATCGATCTTGTTTTTCCTTCTTTTTCCAACAACTTTACGTGAACTCATGCACCACAGGTGATTACGTATTTACGTGGTTACGTGCGAGTTAATACACTCGCACGTTAAACAAATGTAAAAACAACATGGCACTGAAATCTAAAACTAGAGTCTGCCTTGTAATTTTGGGTCAAGTCATGTTAAATAAAAAATGCATGATGGATTAATATGACTGCCTTGAGTAAATTTGTGATGGAAATAAATGTAAAAAAATAGATTAAGTTTCAATTTTAGCTTTGATTCTTCTGAGAATAACGTTGGTACCGATCTACAATTGATGTGACAAAAATTGAATCGAAAACCGAAGCGAATCGTGAATTGAATAGAATCGAACCCTTGTGAATCGAATCGAATCGATTTGGAAAATTTGAATCAATACTCAGCCCTAGTATAGACCTGCTTTTCAGGTTTATTATTATAGCCAAATAAAGGGGAGGTATGTATGATTGGCAATAACAATGACAACATCCTGTCATAATTAATTTGGATTAGCCATGATTAAACTGCGCTCACCCTGTGACTAATCTGATTAAATCTGTGATTAAACTGAATAAAAGTACAGTTCCTACTACTTTCTTACACCCTAAAACGGCAAAAAAAAATGCATATAACTGATACTAGTATTTATGTGTTAAAATGTTTTGTTTTATTTCTGTTCTGTAATTGTAATGTAATTTTGTTGTTATTTAACAGATGAGGTCAGACAGGAGTGTACATGGGTGATGATGTTTACAGTTAAAATGGTGGTCTGTAGTGAGAGTGGGCAGCAGCTAGAAGAGAGACTAAAGAGGTGGAGGTTTTAGAGTATGTGTGTGAATGAAAGAGAGAACAGTGAAATGGTGAGGTTATAAGGAGCAGAGGTGGAGAAGGTGGAGGAGTTTAGATACTGAGGCTCAACTGTTCAGAGCAGTGGAGACTGTGGAAGAGAGGAGAAGAATAGAGGACAGGCAGGAGGGAACAACTGGAGAAAAGAGTCAGGAGTGATGTGTGATAGAAGAGAGTCAGCTAAGGTGAAGGGACAGGTTTACAGGAGAGTGGTGAGACCAGCCATGATGGATGGATCAGAGACACTAGGCATAGGTAGAAGACAAGATGGAGAGCTGGAGGTGGAGGAGTTAAAGATGCTGAGATTCTCTTTAGGAGAGACAAGGATGGACAGGTTCAGGAGTGAGGTGATTATAGGGACAACACAGACAGGAAGGTTTGGAGAAAAAGCTAAAGACAGATTCAGATGGTTAGGACATGTTCAGAGGAGGGACAGTGGATACATTGGTAGAAGAATGATCTTAGAGAATGAGCCAGCAGGTAGGAGACAAAGAGGAGATTGATGGAGGCAGAGAGGGACATTGAGGTAGTTGGAGTCAGAGTGGAATTGAATTATGGCGAGTTCTGCTACTCATGTAATGACGGTTTTCCGCCACACTGTGGCGCTGACAGCTCAGTATAAGGGCGACGGCGCAGACGAGCTGCAGAGACCGAGTTCACAGTAGTGAGGTCATATCACTGGGAACAGTCTGAAGGACGCACACGTTAGCATGCAGATGCTGT
The DNA here is from genome assembly GCA_016785265.1 of Paraplagusia blochii. Taxonomy (NCBI): domain Eukaryota; kingdom Metazoa; phylum Chordata; class Actinopteri; order Pleuronectiformes; family Cynoglossidae; genus Paraplagusia; species Paraplagusia blochii. The sequence goes on along the minus strand of JAFBJS010000614.1, from coordinate 67,454 downwards.
AGTGAGGAGTGTGTCGACGTCAGGACCCTTCATGCATATTTGCTGCTCCGTCACAGTTGAGCGGCGCCATAACAAGGGTGTTACAATGTTTAAGTGGGGCCAAGTTTGGAGGCTAAAAATAGCCGGGGAGACGACTGCTCTTCCTGGGATACAAAGAGAATAATTAAGTTGTGTATTTAAATAGTAGTCGTAATTTAAATAGTTTAGTACGAAGTAAATGCCTCTAGTAATTTGGAAATGTAATTAAGTGTAAGGCGGCAGCTGTTAGACTAAACAGTTCTGAGAAGTCTTGATTCTGAGACGACGAACAATAATTCTACAGATAAATATATAGAATGAGTAAGTGATTAAATATTTTATGTGAGCCACAATGTGAGTGTGATAAACAGTTAGCTCAATAGGCAAGACAGGATAAAATAACCAAGAGATATTTAATACGAGCCCATACATATCTGTGGGCTCACCGCCACCCACAGGAAGGCTCACATTATGGTGCAGTGTGATTTGGGTGGCGGTCATGGAGACTGCTGCCCCTGAGACCTATAATGAATGAGATGAATGAATGAATATCTGGCAGGACAAAATGAGCAGTTTAATGTTTGTTGTTTATGAGTTAATAATTAGCTACATGCTAGCTCAGAATATCAAGATTGTTAAGCTACGATTAAGGTAGCAAAAAAATCGCGACACAACACAGAGAAAAATAAAGTTCAATTGAGTTTAAGCAACAGAAGTAATGGAAGCAACATGGCTCGAACAATTGAGAATTGAATTGTAGTAATTATGGCTTAAGCAAGGTGAAACAGTGAGCTAGGCATAGAACAGAAAAGCCTTCACAGTAGCCTAAAGTAAGTATTTATATCATATATATATTATATATATGTGTGTGTGTGTATATATATATATATATATACACACACACACACGGATATATATAGTATATATATATATATATATATATATATATATGATGATTCTCCT